>RXON01004274.1:0-40280 GCA_009667805.1 Leptobrachium leishanense | reverse complement strand
CCTTGTTTTAGCTCCATATTATGGGGCAGGCACTGATTCAGCATCCTGCCCTGTAATGCAGCACTAAGCCATAGGACACTCGAGGCAGCACTAACGAGCCGCCTGCGTATCCCCTACATGGAGTCCATAGGACTCCATAATACATAGGACTCCATGTAGGCTTGTGCTGCCGGGTCAGCTGACCTGCAGGATTTTGCATCTCGCGGAGTGATTCGCAGAGGGAGACTGGGTACTTTTTTCCCTCAGTCTCACTATGCTCCCGGCGGCCAGAAGAGATTAGCTAGCACCAGCTCCTAGCTGTGGTTACCTTTTCAGTTACCCACAGTGGGGCGTAATTAGAGTTAGGACCTTGTGACCCTAATGGTAATTACTCTTTGCGCTCCTCATGTTATACATAGGGAGCACAAAGTACAGTAAGCTTGCCTTAGAATGTGCACTCTCCGATGCTCTATTTGTGTTTTTACCCCACGAGCATTTGGATTGTAAAGCAGGCAGTCTGTGCTAGAGCCACTTAACCTAACGTTAACGCTCACATAGCTAAACGCTAACGCTAGCGTTAAGATTGTGATATTGCCCTCAGGTTTTCCATTAGCGACTACCATTTAGCACCAACACTGTAATAGGGTCCAAAGTATTTAATTCAGATACACACATATTCTGTACTTATTATAAATGAATTTGTAGTAATGTCACTTCTTGTAAGTGCCATTTTGGCAATTCTTTAATCTCTTTTTTTTTTATATGACGGAATGGGATGTTGTTCCGCCTGCGGGTGTGCTCTATCTGCGTGACCCCGTCGCTTACCGCTGGCCCGACTACCGAGTGACGCGCACTCGGCGTCTCGTGCGGCCTGGCGTGACCCTGGGGAAGGGTTAGCGGGCGGTGGAGGGGACCCCTGCCTAGAACCAGTCCGACCACTGAGCCATACAGCACTCAGCGTCCCGAGCAACTGGTTCGCTGACCTTGTGGGTGTGGGACGTCTGCGGAGATCGGATCGGGCAGCCGCGGAGAACTATTCGGATCTTATGGGGAAACGTTTCGGATCTTATGCGGGAAACGTTTCCGATCCTGGGGCGGGTGACTTTTCGTATCTTGGGTGGCGGACTCTTCGGACCGGGGATGGGTGGAGGGTCGGATCGAGTTGGGACGGGCTTTTCGGATCGGGGTTGGAGAGGGTTTCGAATCTGGCGGAATCAGCGGAGAATTCGGATCTTACCGCAGTACCGAAGTGCGGTGCACGGCCGCGTCCTTCGGTTCGGATCTCCGGGAGGTAGTCTGGGAACCGAATCTTCATACGCAGCGCCTCTGCCCTGATACACGATGCAGGGACAGAGCGCTCGATTCGGATCGTATCGGGTGGTCACCGTACCCTGAGGCCGCGGGGGACACTCAGATGCGAAATACGGCGGAGACAAAGACACATCAGACGAGGCTGGATGCACTGCAAAATCTGCCTTTATTATGCACGGTTCAAGCATTTAGCAACTTCACATAAATTAGAATATAATGGGACTCCTTGCCCGCCCTTCCAGGACCCATTGGCCATTACACTTCAGGGAGTCACCGATTCGGACCGGATGGTCCGAATCGGCCATTTTGCGATCCGAACCGGATGGTTCGAATCGGCCATTTTCCGAATCGAAGATTCTCAACTGCGCCACAAGGTGATCGGAAAATGGCGGCGAGCAAGGCAAACAAAGGGAAAATACATTACACAATAAACCAACGGGGAACACTTTATTACACCACACAATATCGCATCTAAATAAAAATACGTGTAAAACTAGGTGCGTGCCACCACACCCAAGTGTCCATAGCCACCACTGTCACTGTGCGCCGCCCCTGGCTGAGGGTGCTGGGCCATTCCGTGACAGTTTTGTTTTTTATTTTCTCATTTTATATTTTCTTTATGGTCTATTTATTTGTATTTTTAATTTTTTTTATTTGCTATGAGATCGACTATTTATACATGCTAATTATATTAAAAATAAGCATTTTTTTTGCATTTTTCTATCTTTCTTTCTTTGCATTTTTGCACCATTTGTTTTCTTGCTTACCCCCTTCACGATCGACTATACTCTTTCTTCAAAAGCACCTGCTGGTGATCTGATATAAAGTATACTCGAACAAAATAAATAATAGGGTAGAAGGTGCAATATGTATGTAGTTGTAGTTCTTAGAAACAACACCAATAAGCACGATCGCCTTTACACTCACGCCTGTCATCCCTGTCTTTGACACTAATAGAATAAATAAATTAAAATAGAAAGAAGAAATGGGTGCAGTGCTCCCAGTGCAGAATATATAGAGTGTTAAAATAAAGACACTTATCTCTTTCAGCTGTACATTTAAGTGGGGTTGTACCTCAAAATTAAAGAGATTGAAACAAACATAGTGTAATATTGCATGAACGGCTGGGTGGAGTAGAGGTAAAACCCCTGCTCTGCGTGGAGAGAGCCTGTGGAGACACGGGTTCGATCCCCGCAAGACCATCTCTCCAGTAAGTGTCTTTGGGCAAGACACCTAATGGTACATACTCGCCACCCAGGACATACTTGAAAACAAGAGAAATTTCGATGTATCCTTCCTGGTAAAATCCATTCTCAAAAAAAAAAAAATCTTTCTTAAAAAAGGGGAATATCACTAGGGATGAGCTGTTTGGGTTCGGACGGTTCAGGGTTCGACCCGAACTTAGCCTGTAAGGGCAGATCACGAACCCCGAACATTTCCAGGTGTTCACTGCATGATGGACCACAATGCATTTTCCCACTGCCTGAAGCTCGTAATTGGCTACAGCCTTGCACCTGACCACAGGTCTGGTGCAAGACTGGTTGAACACTATGCCAATCACCGCTCATAGTCCGGATTGGGCAAATTTTGAGAGCTAAGTCCGCAGCACACTATATAAGGTTTCAACGCGCCGATTCTGCACGCATTTCAGAGGAGATTTCAAAGAAGATAGTTGTGTGTGTTGTTACTGCCGGTCTGCCACGCTACTGGGGGGGGGTCTGGGGGGTCTCATTTCGACCAAATATCAGGGAATTTAGGTGATGTGTGTCTTGACACTGTGCCAGCAAGTTTTTTTGGGGTTTACAACTTTATTTAAAACATTTGTGAATTGAGATGATTTTCTGGGTCTTGTCACTGTGCCAGCAAATATTTTTGGGGCTCACTAATGTCTTTAAAACACTTGGGAATTAAGGTGATCTTCTGTGTCTCGTCGTCACACAGCCAGCAATTTTTTTGGGGCTCACTAATTTCTTTAAACCACTTGGGAATTAAGGTGATCTGTGTCTCGTCATACAAAAAGAAACAACGCTGTATTTTGGGGCTCACTAATTTCTTTAAAACACTTGTGAATTAAGGTGATCTGTGTCTCGTCATACAAAAAGTACCACGCTGTATTTTGGGGCTCACTAATTTCTTTAAAACACTTGTGAATTAAGGTGATCTTCTGTGTCTCGTCACACAGCCAGCAATTTTTTTGGGGTTCACTAATTTCTTTAAAACACTTGTGAATTAAGGTGATCTGTGTCTCGTCATACAAAAAGTACCACGCTGTATTTTGGGGCTCACTAATTTCTTTAAAACATTTGTGAATTAAGGTGATCTGTCTCTTGTCACTGGCTGCCAGCTATCAGTGTGTCTCACTGAGTTATACCAGAGTTATTTAAATCTTTATACCAGAGTTGAATCAGAGTTCTGTATATATTAATCTATATATCACTCACCATGTCTGAAAGAACAAAAAGGACAGGCAGACGCTCCCAGACACAGATAAGAGGGCAAGCAGCCCCTGTGTCGGGAGGCTGTGTCTCTGGTCGTGGTGGACGTGGTGCATCCTCTGCAGGGGCACGCTTGTCCTTTCTAACTGGTGCTGGCCGTCTTAAGCAGCAGCAACATACAGAGGACTTGGTGGATTGGCTAACCAGGCCATCCTCATCCTCCGAGTCCTCTGCCAGCCAGGCTTCTAGTGCTTTACAGTCCACCTCAGCTGCCAAAGCATCTAATGCAGCCTCCATGTCCACAGCTACTCCTGCCGTAGCCTCGCTATCACACACGGAGGAGTCAGCTGAATTGTTTGACTACAATGAGAGTGACATGCTGCTTGAGGATGCGCAGCAAGTACAGTGCTCTGATTCAATCTCTGAGGTTGAGCAAGGGAGTATAATCAACCTAGAGGAAGGGGGTGCCAGTGATGACACACAAATAACTGGCACTCATGTTGCCCCAGCAGCTGCAGCATACTGCCAAGTTGGCTCCAGTGACGAGGAGATAGGGGGTGAAGATGACATTGATGATGATGAGGTCACTGACTCCACCTGGGTGCCAGATCGAACTGAGGAATCAAGTGAGGAGGAGGGGGAGGAGGAGGAGGAGGCACAGCAAACACGAGGCACAACATCCTCTGTGACCAACCGTAGCACTAGCCAGTCCAAGGCATCACATGTCAGAGCTGCTCCGGTGCAGAGCGCTGTTGTCTCAAAGAACACATGCAGAAACTCTGCTGTCTGGGAGTTCTTTAAGAAATGTGCAGCAGACCCCAGCGTTGCTATTTGTAATCTATGTCAGAGGAGGCTGAAGCGTGGGATAAACACGGACACTTGGGTACCACGTGCTTGAGGCGACATATGAACAAGTGCCACACATCCCGTTGTGGCAAAACTTTGCGTAGGTCCTCCTCCTCCTCATCTGTCTCTACCCACACTGTAGGTCCTGCCATGCAATTGCCTACAACCTCCACTGACGGGATGATGCTACAGTAATGGATGTACCAGCAGGTCCTTCCTCACAATGTGACATCATCCCAGTAGCTGAAGATTTACGCAGTCAGATTACGTTGCCGCAGCTGCTGCAGCGAAAGAAAAAATATAGTCCCAACCATCCCCAAGCACAGCGTCTAAATGCCAGCTTAGCAAAATTACTCGCATTGCAGCTGCTGCCTTTCCAGCTGGTGGACTCTGCTCCCTTCCGTAAATTTGCTGAATGCTCTGTACCACAGTGGCAGGTTCCAAAACGCCATTACTTTTCACGCAAGGCCATTCCAGCACTATACCAGCACGTGGAAGACAATGTTATCCAGTCATTGGGAAAGGCAGTCAGCAGCAAGGTGCATGTCACTTTAGACACGTGGTCCAGCAAGCATGGACAGGGTCGTTACATTTCCTTCACGGCACACTGGGTAACTCTGATTGCAGCTGGGAGGGATCCAAGACGGGGCTCTGTGCTGGAGCTTGTTCATCCACCACGCCTCCAGAAAGCTGCTTGTATGAGGTCTGTCTGCTCCACCACCACCACCTCTTCCTCCTCCTCCTCTGTCTCTGGCGAAGTGGCAGTTAAACCGACGCCTGACAGGGTCTACGCAATGGCTCAAGCAAAAAGATGCCATACTGTGCTTGAGCTGGTTTGTTTAGGGGACAGGAGCCACACCGGGTCAGAAATTTTGTCAGCTCTGCAGGGGCAGGTGCAGAGATGGTTAACACCACGCCAGCTTGAGCTGGGAATGATCGTCTGCGATAATGGCAGCAACCTTCTCTCCGCCCTACGCAAGGGTAAATTGACGCATGTACCATGCCTAGCACACGTCCTAAATCTGGTGGTACAGCGTTTCCTAACCAAGTACCCAGGGCTGCCAGAGCTTCTCATCCAGGCCAGAAAAGTCTGCAGCCACTTCAGACGGTCATTCCCAGCAAGCGTTCGCCTGGCAGAAATTCAAAGAGAATTCCACCTTCCCACAAACCGTCTGATCTGTGACATGCCCACCAGGTGGAATTCAACATTAGCAATGCTGCAGCGTCTGCACAAGCAGCAGAGGGCCATCAACGAGTACCTGTGTGAGTATGGCACAAGGACAGGTTCAGGTCAACTTGGTTTTCCCCCCCCCCGCAGTGGCTGATGATCAAGGATGCATGCACTGTACTGTCACCATTTGAGGAGGCAACGAGGATGGTGAGCAGGGACAGTGCATGCATCAGTGACACAATTCCTTTAGTGTTCCTGCTGGAGCACACTCTGCGGGGAATTATAGATGTGGCTCTAGAGGCAGAGCAGCGGGAGGAAGAGGAGGCCTTCCCTAGCTCTCAAGGCCCCAGTCTTTCCGCAGACAGCATTCCAGCGGGTCCTACTCAGATCAGACAGGAGGAGGATGAGGAGGAGGAGGACTATCTAAGTAGTGGGCGCATTGAAGGTGGGGATTCCTCAAGGCAAGGTTTTGTGTGCCCAGAAACAGAAGGGCTTGTGTGTGGCTGGGAGGAGGAAGTGCACGATACGGTCATCCTCATTGACCATGAAGACTCGGCAGCTAATGCCACCTCCAACCTACGCTGCATGGGCTCCCTAATGATGCAAAGCCTGCTAAAGGACCCCAGGATTCGTGCTATCAAGGAGAGGGATCATTACTGGTTGGCAACCCTTCTTGATCCACGATACAAGGGGAAAGCTGCAGAGCTCATCCTGCCCGCACAGAGGGAGCACATAATGACAAAACTTGAGGACGCTCTAAAGCGAAACTTGTGTAACACCTTTCCAGGCACTGTTAGATTACCAAGTGCTGACACAAGTGCCTCTGAGGCTGCAGATGATCAGAGGAATAGTGGTGAAGGCCAGGGCCGCTTGACTGATGCTTTTTTCAATTTTTTTAGTCCTCGACGCCCAGGGACGTCAAATGTAGGCACCCATTGCCAGCGTCTTCACCATATGGTGCAGGACTAACTAGGGGCAAGGGCAGACCTGGATACCTTTCCAGCAGATGATCCACTGGCTTACTGGGTGTTGAGATTGGATCACTGGCCAGAATTTAGCCAATATGCTATGCAGCTACTAGGTTGCACTTCATCTAGCGTGCTTTCCGAAAGGACGTTCAGTGCCGCTGGAGGTTTTGTCACAGACAAAAGAGTGCGTCTGTCCACCGACTCTGTAGACCGGCTGACATTTATAAAAATGAATCAGTCCTGGATCAGCAGCTATCAATCCCCTGATGCCGAAGTAATGGAATAGATAGGGTAATGGAATAGGGTATGTCTTCTGCATGCACAAAACCTCCAGCACTGAACTCTTCCACAATACCACAAAAGGGTTACGGTGTGAATGCACTTGCTGCCATGAAAGGCACAATATTTGGCTGCACTGACGCCTGTGCCAAATTTATATCATTTTAATTTTTTGAACAGCAGGGTCCACCCCTGCACTCTTCCACAATACCACAGAGGGGTTACTGTATGATGATACTTACTGGCCTGGCATTAAAGGCACAATATCTGGGTGCACTGACGCCCATTACCAGATCAAAAACTTTTCAATAAAGGACCACATGGTCCACCCCTGCACTCTTCCACAATACTACAGAGTTGTTACTGTATGATGATACTTGCTGGCCTTGCACCAAAGGAACAATATCTGGGTGCACTGACGCCTTAACCAGATGCATATCTTTTTAATATAGGACCGCAAGGTCCATCCCTGCACTCTTCCACGATACTACAGAGGGGTTACTGTATGATGATACTTGATGGCCTGGCATTATAGGCACAATATCTGGGTGCAGTGACGCCATTACCAGATCAAAAACTTTTCAATAAAGGACCACATGGTCCACCCCTGCACTCTTCCACAATACCACAGAGGGATTACTGTATGATGATTCTAGCTGGCCTGGCAGTAAAGGCACAATATCTGGGTGCACTGACGCACATTAACAGATAAAAAAAAACACTTTTCAATATAGGACCGCATGGTCCACCCCTGCACTCTTCCACAATACCACAGAGGGGTTACTGTATGATAGTACTTGCATTCCTGGCACTAAAGGCACAATATCTGGGTGCACTGCCATTGACGCCTGTATCAGTTTCATATCCTCAGAGGGTCGTGTGACGGCACTTTTGCCGACGCTAAAGCCCAATTTTAAAGCACCTATTGTTACTTTCATCCAAAGCCTGCATAAGTTTCACAATAATTTAGCCCAAAAAAACACTAAACTTTTCTGCGCGTCCTAAAATGTCTTGTCATACAGGCTGCCGCCCCAAGCAGTTGTTTATGGATAGATTAAAGGAAAAGCATTTACCGTCATATGAAACTTCATTTATTTGTTTTTAAGTGTTTCTATACATCCTAGAAATCCGCCACTTCACGGGCAGGTTATGGGGACCTCCTAGGCACGATATTTGAAGGAATTTTTTGTTTTTATTTTTAACCCTTATTTCATGGAAAACTCACTGTCCCTTTAAAAACGTTTTTTATTAAACTTTTTGTCCTTGTTTCCTGTCCCCCAGGGCACTACCCGGACCCCCATACACCTTTTATGGCAAATATGTAGCATATATGCCCTCTTGGAGGGCACTCTAAAAAACCGAATTTTCAGCCCTATTGACGTGCATGGGGGTTCGGGTTCGGGTTCGGGTTCGGGTTCGGTCCCGAACAAATGGGAAGTTCGGGTTCGGGCTCTAACCGAACTTGGGGAGTGTTCGGCTCATCCCTAAATATCACTCACTTTACAGAGCCTGTATCCGGGTCTGGTATATTCACCCATGAGTTATATTCTTACGCCCCAGGGGGCAAGTACAACCCATAGGCCCATGGTGCAGCAACCCGGTCCCCCGTTTAAATTAAGCCCCCTGCCCCATTTTCAGCTTCTCTCCCCCCTTGTCTCAGCTTTTCTCTCCCCCCTTGTATCAGCTTATCTTCCCCCTTGTCTCAGCTTCTCTCTCCCCCTTGTCTCAGCTTCTCTCTCCCCCTTGTATCAGCTTCTCTCTCCCCCTTGTCTCAGCGTCTCTCTCCCCCTTCTCTCAGCTTCTCTCTCCCCCTTGTCTCAGCTTCTCTCCGTCTTGTATCAGCTTCTCTCTCCCCCTTGTCTCAGCGTCTCTCTCCCCCTTCTCTCAGCTTCTCTCTCCCCCTTGTCTCAGCGTCTCTCTCCCCCTTCTCTCAGCTTTTCTCTCCTCCTTGTCTCAGCTTCTCTCCGTCTTGTATCAGCTTCTCTCTCCCCCTTGTCTCAGCGTCTCTCTCCCCCTTGTCTCAGATTCTCTCCCCCCTTGTCTCAGTTTATCTCCCTCTTTTTTCCTCATATAATCTTCTCCTCCATTACCTGTGGCCAGTGCTCTACTTCCCTCCTGTGGGACTGAGAGGAAGTGACATGTTAAAAGGTCACTTCCTCCCAGGGCTGCTGCTGCAGAGGACGGAAGCAGAACGATATGATGGAACCTCCCTTAGCCAACCACAGCACTTTGCTCCTGGGGCAGGGATCCCTCTTTAGGCTGCTTTGTTACAGCCTTTTGCTCTGCCACTGTGGATCAAATGGTAGCAGCGCCTGTTTAATAAGCAGGGAATTAAATTCTCAGCTGGTTATTCATATTTGTTTTCTACTTCTGCAAGCACAACAATAATATTGTTATAATGCTGCTGCTATTATTGTTCTATTATTAATAACTAGGTGGAAAGTCTGCCCAGAGGGCAGTCTATTGTTAAGTGAATGTTCGCCGAAATGAAAGCAGCTCACATGGATATATATATTGCCCCAGCTCACATGGGTATAATGCCCCAGCTCACATGGGTATAATTGCCCTCAGCTCACATGGGTATATTTGCCCCAGCTCACATGGGTATGATTGCCCCCCAGCTCACATGAGTATAATTGCCCCCTGCTCACATGGGTATATTTGCTAAAAGAGTTACCTATTGTTTTTATGGATAATAAGAATTTTAGGGAGAGCTTAGGCGAGAGTTGGCGCTCCTCCCGGCTCCAAGATGCCTGACTTCGCTTCAAGTTGGCATCACGTGTAGTCTCGGAGGTGTGGTTTCTGTAAGTTAAGGCGAGGGTTGCGGTCCCGTGACACTGGAGGCCCTGCGACGCTCGGCGGTGGGGGTTTCAGAAACCGCCGGTGGCGAGTCCCACTGGGCAGCGCGACGGCAGATCCCAGGGGGCGGGGGTGTCCCACAGAGCGGCAGGCCGGCCGCCATCCAACCGCCGCGGCACGCGCCGGCGGTGTCGCAGCCGTTGGATGCGCACGCATTCAGGTTGCACTGGTTGCGCACATGCGCAGTTGAGGCTTGGCGACGGACACGCCAAGCCTTACTGTTTTATAGTATAGATAGCAGCATTATAATAATTATGCAGAGGTAGAGGTTTTAAAAATAAGCAAAAAAAAATCATACATAAACTGCTTGGAATCAAACTCAGGACCTCCCTGCTTTCTAAGCCGGCGCTGCTACCACTAAGCCACAGAGGCAACTGTTATGGATAGACTTAAACAGTCTCTTGTTCGCATGCCTGCTGCTGTCAAATGGTTTGGAGAAGTCAATTTGAGTTCGCAGTGAAAGAAATCACACAGACAACGAAGGTAGGTCTATGTAGCCTCTCTTGTTCAAAACCCAGAGACTTCTCCTTTCTTTATTGAAAGATACATGCTTTTATGCCAGTTGGTGTGGAAGCAGGGGCTTTAACTAATATTTTATTTAACATCAGCAGTAAAATTGCAAACTCATTATGGATTAGATCATAGAAACGAAAGTCAAATATCAGCTGTTTCCAAATCTCAAAGTATTTTGCATCGTTGACAAACGTCAGGCGTACTTCGCCATCATGGGTGTATGGGCGAAGTCCTGTTTCAGAGTGTTCCAGGATACAGGATGTTCCTGGTACCGAAATAGGGATCCTCATGACTTGTGGTTAGTTATTCTGTTGAAACAGTGGAGTTACGCAAGATACATTTTGATTCTCTCGGAAAAGACAGTGTTATTAATTCAGCTCTTAAAGCTATATTAACTACTTAAATGAGCATTTTTCTAGGTCATTGAATATTATTAAAGCAGATACATATTTTTATCCATAACAGTCCCCCCTAAAAATGCACATTTCTTAAGTGTCCCCTTGGAGACGAGCTGCTCCTTTATCCGTTCCCCTAAAGTCTCGCCAGCCATCTCCTTTCTTCAGCGAAGTTTGAGACGAATAGCTCATATTGGCACTAAAACCCTTTGTAATTCGGACTTGGGCTTGGTCGAGACTGGTGGGTCAAGATTCGGGTCTACAACTCGTCTTGCAATTGGTCACAAACCTTGTCTCAAGTCAATTCAGATACGGGTATCCCGAGGGAGGGGGTGTATGACTCGTAACTCTGTGGTTGCTGCATCACTACAGGGTGTAGCTATTCATAAGTCTCATTTTTGGGCATTTACATAAATTGTAGGTTAGCATAAGAGGTGTCAATGTCCTCCCCAGTTTCCCCACATAAGTGACTAAGCATAACAGGAGTAGTGGACTCCACAGTTCTTTCTACAACTTTTTTAATGCATGGTAAAAAACAACACGCAATCACCGCCAACAGAACCATCACTACCAGGATAACTATCCCTATTTGTGTGAGGAGCTTCTGCAGCCACCACTCCCAACTAAAATACTGATCCCATGGATCAGTAATACCAGAGTTCATCTTCAGTTCCTCAGGCAGGTCTGCCAATTGTTTAATAGCTTTAGTGACCTTACCAGTAGGGCCTGTGTTATCAGGGATAAAGGTACAACAGGAGCCACCTGTACCTTTCAGCATCTTCTAGACCCCACCCCTCTCTGCCAGTAGCATATCGAGGGCCATGCAGTTCTGGAAGGTCATTGCAGAGGTCGGGCCTAGCTGGTCGGCCAAACCCTGGAGGGCATCTCGGGTATAGTTTACAAAAATCTGCTGATTGTAATAGATGTAGTTAATCCAATCAACATTTTTATTGATGGTTATCATGGGGATTAAAGATTTGAATCTCGCCTTTACCTGGTCTCTAGCTTTGAACTCATCAGGCACCCCCCTTGGGACTCCTATGACATTGATGTAGATGTGTGGGTCGAAACTGCCAGGTACGGGTTTCGCCTGTCTCCTTTGTCTAGTGAGTCCGGGCGTGTGGGCCATTGGCAGATCATCATCAAAGGGCAGGATGTGGAGGAGCATGATGGCTTTAGCCAGAGCACACTCACGGTCCCATGCACCTACCAAGCGGGAGCGGACTCACAGGTCACCGCAGATCCAATAGACATCTCCCAGGGATTTCACCTGGTTTTGCACTTTCTCCTCCACAGTGCTGTACCGCACACAATAACCTTCTGTGAAGTTCCCAACCACCCGGCCACCGGTCCCCCAAGAGGAGTAACAGGTGTAGTTCCTGGGGTTGATAGTGATACTCTCTGAGAGTCTGGGGTTTTGTGTCTGAAGGGGGTATTTGGACTTCCATTCTTCACAAGCATCATGATTTAGGGTGTTGTTTTTAAACACACTGAGAAAACATTCCTCGATATCCTCGGGGATATTAAGAGTAGGGATGAGCTGTTCGGTTCGATCGGTTTGGAGTTCGCATTGAACATAGCCTGCTCGCATGTTCGCGAACTACGAACATTTCCGCTTGTTCGCCGCGTGTTCGCCCACAATGAACCACAATGGACCACAATGCACTTTTCCACTGGCCTGAAGCTTGTAATTGGCTACAGCCTTGCACTTGACCACAGGTCAGGTGCAAGACCGGTTCAAGACTATGCCAATCACGGCTCAGAGTCCTGATTGGACAAATTTTGCCCAATCATGGGCTCACAGAGCTAAGTCCCGCAGCACACTATATAAGGTTTCACACAGCGCTTCAGCACGCATTTGAGAGGAGATTGTTTTGTGTTAGTGTGTGTCGCACTGCCAGTCTGCCACCAGCTACTGGGGGGGGGGGGGTCTCATTTCTACAAAAATATCTGGAATTGTTCTAATCTGTTCTAATCACCAGCAACTATTTTGGGGGTCAGTAATTTCTACAAAATATTTGTGAATTGAGTTGATCTGTGTATTGTCACTGCCAGTGCATGCAGTATTTTGGGGGTCAGTAATTGCTACAAAATATTTGGGAAGTGAGGTGATCTGTGTCTTGTCCCTGCCACACAGTATTTTGGGGGTCGGTAATTTCTACAAAATATTTGTGAATTGAGGTGATCTGTGTCTTCTCACTGCCACGCAGTATTTTGGGAGTCGGTAATATTGCCCAATCATGGGATCACAGAGCTAAGTCCCGCAGCACACTATATAAGGTTTCACATAGCGCTTCAGCACGCGTTTGAGAGGAGATTGTTGTTGTATTAGTGTGTGTTCCCTACTGCCAGTCTGCCACCAGCTACTGGGGGGTCTCATTTCTACAAAAATATTTGGGAATTGTTCTAATCTGTTCTAATCACCAGCAACTATTTTGGGGGTCAGTAATTTCTACAAAATATTTGTGAATTGAGGTGATCTGTATCTTGTCACTGCCAGTGCCACGTAGTATTTTGGTGGTCAGTAATTTCTACTAAATATTTGGGAATTGATGTAATGTGTGTCTTGTCACTGCCAGTGCCACGCAGTATTTTGGGGGTCAGAAATTGCTACAAAATATTTGGGAATTGAGGTGATCTGTGTCTTGTCACTGCCACGCAGTATTTTGGGGGTCAGCAATTTCTACAAAATATTTGTGAATTGAGGTGATCTGTGTCTTGTCACTGCCATGGAGTATTTTGGGGGTCGGTAATTTCTACAAAATATTTGGGAATTGAATTGATATGTGTCTTGTTAAGTCAAAACGAATAGACACTTTGAAACGAAGAGAACAGACAATCCGAAAAGACTGAAACTTTCTGATATCACGAAATAAAAGTCGATACGAAACAACGAGCCGGAACGAAAGAAGTGATTCGCAGAGGGAGACTGGGTACTTTTTTCCCTCAGTCTCACTCTGCTCCCGGTGGCCAGAAGAGATCAACTAGCACCAGCTCCTAGCTGTGGTTACCTTTTCAGTTAACCACAGTGGGGCGTAATTAGAGTTAGGACCTTGTGATCCTAATGGTAATTACTCTTTGTGCTCCCTATGTATAACATGAGGAGCGCAAAGTACAGTAAGCTTGCTTTAGAATGTGCACTCTCCGATGCACTATTTGTGTTTTTACCCCACTAGCATTTGGATTGTAAAGCAGGCAGTCTGTGCTAGAGCCACTTAACCTAACGTTAACACTCACATAGCTAAACGCTAGCGCTAGCGTTCAGATTGGGATATTGCCCTCAGGTTTTCCTTTACTACCATTTAGCACCAACACTGTAATAGGGTCCAAAGTATTTAATTCAGATACACACATATTCTGTACTTATTATATATGAATTTGTAGTAATGTCACTTCTTGTAAGTGCCATTTTGGTAATTCTTTAATCTCTTTTCTTGTTTTGTTTTTTATTTTCTCATTTTATATATTCTTTATGGTCTATTTATTTGTATTTTTAATTTTTTTTATTTGCTATGAGATCGATTATTTATACGTGCTAATTATATTAAAAATAAGCATTTTTTTGCACTTTTCTATCTTTCTTTCTTTGCATTTTTGCACCATTTGTTTTCTTGCTTACCCCCTTCACGATCGACTATACTCTTTCTTCAAAAGCACCTGCTGGTGATCTGATATAAAGTATACTCGATCAAAATTAATAATAGGGTAGAAGCAGGGCTCGAGTCGAGCGGGAACGGCGTTCCCACACTTCTCCCACAGCAGGAACGCTGCGGGAGCGCAGCGTTCCACTGTGGCCCGAGCCCGAACGCTGCCGCCGCCGCAAATTGCCAGCGGCCGCATGCATCCTGTTAGAACGGCCCGCTGACCGGAAGTGGAGCCGCTCGGCTTCACTTTCTGTCAGCGGCGTTGAAGCAGGAAGCACGTGGCCACCTGCAATGTGCGGTGGCGGTGGCAGTGGCAGCAGCCACAGAAGGAGAGGTGAGCTGGGGACAATATCCATGACACCTGGGAGGGCAATATCCATGAGAGCTGGGGGGCAATATCCATGAGACCTTGGGGCATTATCCATGAGACCTGGGGGCATATCCATGAGACCTGGGGGCAATTTCCATGAGACCTGGGGGCAATAGCCATGAGACCTGGGGGCAATAGCCATGAGACCTGGGGGCAGTATCCATGAGACCCTGGGGGGCAATATCCATGAGACCTGGGGGGGCAATATCCATGGCCGGGGGCAATTTCCATGAGACCTGGGGGGGCAATTTCCATGAGAGCTGGGGGGCAATTTCCATGAGAGCTGGGGGGCAATATCCATGAGACCTGGGGGGCAATATCCATGAGACCTGGGGGGCAATATCATGAGACGGGGCAATTTCCATGAGACCTGGGGGCAATATGCATGAGACCTGGGGGGCAATTTCCATGAGACCTGGGGGCAATAGCCATGAGACCTGGGGGCAATTTCCATGAGACCTGGGGGGCAATTTCCATGAGACCTGGGGGCAATAGCCATGAGACCTGGGGGCAGTATCCATGAGACCTGAGGGGGCAATATCCATGAGACCTGGGGGGCAATATCCATGAGACCTGGGGTCAATATCCATGAGACCTGGGGGGCAATTTCCATGAGACCTGGAGGCAATTTCCATGAGACCTGGGGGCAATTTTCATGAGACCTGGGGGGGCAATATCCATGAGACCTGGGGGCATTATCCATGAGACCTGGGGGGGCAATATCCATGAGACCTGGGGGGGCAATATCCATGAGACCTGGGGGACAATATCCATGAGACCAAGAAGGGCAATATCCATGAGACCTGGGGGGGCAATATCCATGAGAGCTGGGGGGCATTATCCATGATAGCCGGGGGGCATTATCCATGAGACCTGGGAGCATTATCCATGAGACCTGGGAGCATTATCCATGAGAGCTGGGGGGCATTATCCATGGTAGCGGGGGGGGCATTATCCATGAGACCTGGGGGCATTATCCATGAGAGCTGGGGGGCATTATCCATATGAGCTGGGGGCAATATATACCCATATGAGTTGGGGGCAATTATATCCATGTGAACTGGGGAAAATATATCCATATAACCAGTGCTGTTCATATTATTCTGGGGGCTCAGTGCAGTGTATATTATCCTGGGGGCTCAGTGCTGTGTATGTTATTCTGGGGATTCAGCGATGTGTATATAATTCTGGGGGGTCTGTGCCTGGATATATATATATATATATATATATAGCGTTAATCCAGTTGCCACAATCACGAGTATACCTGTACGTAGTGATACCGTTCACCGATCAGTATAGTTTCAAGTTTACACTCTTGAAAGCTTGTCTTTTAAATGTAAAGTTAACCCAATAAAAATGGTATCACCAGGCACTGCTATACTCGGGATATATATATATATTTTCTTCAGGTAATAGGGGTTGTGGAATTCGTGGGTGAGTTCCCTCACTTTTTTTTCCCAGGACTTGACCCCTGGGTAGAAGGTACAATATGTATGTAGTTGTAGTTGTAGTTCTTAGAAACAACACCAATAAGCACGATCGTCTTTACACTCACGCCTGTCATCCCTGTCTTTGACACTAATAGTATAAATAAATTAAAATAGAAAAAAGAAATGGGTGCAGTGCTCCCAGTGCAGAATATATAGAGTGTTAAAATACAGAACACTTATCTCTTTCAGCTGTACATTTAAGTGGGGTTGTACCTCAAAATTAAAGAGATTGAAACAAACATAGTGTAATATTGCATGAACGGCTGGGTAGGAGTAGCGGTAAAACCACTGCTCTGCATGGAGAGAGCCTGTGGAGACACTGAGTCGATCCCCGCAAGACCATCTCTGCAGTAAGTGTCTTTGTGCAAGACACCTAATGGTACATACTCGCCACCCAGGACATACTTGAAAACAAGAGAAATTTCAATTTATCCTTCCTGGTAAAATCCATTCTCAAAAAAAATATTCTTTCTTAAAAAAGTGGAATATCACTCACTTTACAGAGCCTATATCCGGGTCTGGTATATTCACCCGTGACTTATATTCTTACGCCCCTCCTCCACAGTGGGTGAACCTTTAAGTAGACCACGGAGTATAAGGGAAAACAACATGGTTCAGGTTTAGAAACAAACTTCACTTTGTAAAAAAACAAATCAGCCCACTCACGTTTTCCTGAACCTACCAGGCTCTCTTGTTATTGCCCGGAGGTTGTTTATCAATGGCACAACTCCTGATTAAACCTGCAGAATGAAACCAACAAACATAAGGGCGTTTCACTCAGGGGCTGACTGGCAACTTTTGGCCCAGCAGGCAAGTACAACCCATAGGCCCGTGGTGCAGCAACGCGGTCCCCCGTTTAAATTAAGCCCCCTGCCCCACTTTCAGCTTCTCTCCACCCTTGTCTCAGCTTCTCTCTTCCCTTGTCTCAGCTTCTCTCCCCCCTCGTATCAGATTATCTCCCCCCCTTGTATCAGCTTCTCTCTCCCCCCTTGTATCAGCTTCTCTCTCCCCCTTGTCTCAGCGTCTCTCTCCCCCTTGTCTCAGCTTCTCTCCCCCTTGTATCAGTTTCTCTCTACCCCCTTGTCTCAGCGTCTCTCCCCCCTTCTCTCAGATTCTCTCCGCCCTTGTCTCAGCTTCTCTCCCACCTTGTCTCAGTTTATCTCCCTCTTTTTTCCCCACATAGTCTTCTCCTCCATTACCTCTGGCCAGTGCTCTACTTCCCTCCTGTGGGACTGAGAGGAAGTGACATGTTAAAAGGTCACTTCCTCCCAGGGCTGCTGCTGCAGAGAAGGGAAGCAGAACGATATGAGGGAACCTCCTTTAGCCAACCACAGCACTTTGCTCCTGGGGCAGGGATCCCTCTTTAGGCTGCTTTGTTAAAGCCTTTTGCTCTGCCACTGTGGATCAAGTGGTAGCAGCGCCTGTTTAATAAGCAGGGAATTAAATTCTCAGCTGGTTATTCATATTTTTTTTCTACTTCTGCAAGCACAACAATAATA
The DNA here is from genome assembly GCA_009667805.1 of Leptobrachium leishanense. Taxonomy (NCBI): domain Eukaryota; kingdom Metazoa; phylum Chordata; class Amphibia; order Anura; family Megophryidae; genus Leptobrachium; species Leptobrachium leishanense. Next base: position 22,521 of record RXON01004274.1, on the reverse strand, counting down.
TTGTTATAATGCTGCTGCTATTATTGTTCTATTATTAATAACTAGGTGGAAAGTCTGCCCAGAGGGCAGTCTATTGTTATGTGAATGTTCGCCGAAATGAAAGCAGCTCACATGGATATATATATTGCTCCAGCTCACATGGGTATAATTGCCCCCAGCTCACATGGGTATAATTGCCCCCAGCTCACATGGGTATATTTGCCCCAGCTCACATGGGTATATTTGCCCCACAGCTCACATGGGTATAATTGCCCCCTGATCACATTGGTATAATTGCCCCCCTGCTCACATGGATATAATTGCCCCCTGCTCACATGGGTATGATTGCCCCCAGCTCACATGGGTATATTTGCCCACTGCTCACAGGGGTATAATTGCCCCCAAGCTCACATGGGTATAATTGCCCCCCTGATCACATGGGTATAATTGACCCCTTGCTCACATGGGTATATTTGCCACAGCTCACATGGGTATATTTTCCACAGCTCACATGGGTATATTAGCCCCCTGCTCACATGGCTATATTAGCCCCCTGCTCACATGGCTATAATTGTCCCCCAGCTCACATGGGTATAATTGCCCCCTGCTCACATGGGTATAATTGCCCCCAGCTCACATGGATATAATTGTCGCCCAGCTCGCATGGGTATAATTGCCCCCAGCTCACATGGGTATTATTGCCCCCTGCTCACATGGGTATATCAGCCACCCAGCTCACATGGGTTTATCAGCCACCCAGCTCACATGGGTTTATTTGCCCCAGCTCAAATGGGTATAATTGCACCCAGCTCACATGGGTATAATTGCCTCCAGCTTACATGGGTATAATTACTAGGGATGAGCGGTTCGGGTTCGGACGGTTCGGGGTTCGACCCGAACTCGGCCTGTTCGATGAGATTGCGAACACCGAACCTTTCCGGGTGTTCGCCGCATGTTCGACCACAATGGACAACAATGCATTTTCCCACTGGCCTGAAGCTCGAAATTGGCTACAGCCTTGCACCTGACCACAGGTCTGGTGTAAGACTGGTTCAACACTATGCCAATCACGGCTCAGAGTCCTGATTGGGCAAATTTTGCCCAATCATGGGCTCACAGAGCTAAGTCCCGCAGCACACTATATAACGATTCCACGCGCCGATTCTGCACTCATTTCAGAGGAGATTTCAAAGGAGATAGTTGTGTCTTGATACTGCCGGTCTGCCACGCTACTGGGGGGTTCTGGGGGGTCTCATTTATACCAAATATTAGGGAATTTAGGTGATGTGTGTCTTGTCACTGTGCCAGCAGGTTTTTTTGGGGTTTACAACTTTCTTTAAAACATTTGTGAATTGAGGTGATCTTCTGGGTCTTGTCACTGTGCCAGCAAGTCTTTTTGGGTCTCATTTCTACCAAATATCAGGGAATTTATGTGATGTGTGTCTTGTCACTGTGCCAGCAAGTTTTTTTGGGGTTTACAACTTTCTTTAAAACATTTGTGAGATGAGGTGATCTTCTGGGTCTTCTCACTGTGCCAGCAAATCTTTTTGGGGCTCACTAATTTCTTTAAAACATTTGTGAATTGAGGTGATCTGTGTCTTGTCACACAACCAGTACCACGCATTATTTTGAGGCTCACTAATTTCTACAAAACATTTGAGAATTGTGGTGATCTGTGTCTTGTCACTGCCAGCAAGTATTTTGGGGGTCACAAATTTCTAAAAAACATTTGGAAATTGAGGTGATCTGTGTCTCGTCACACATCCAGTACCACGCTGTATTTCGGGGCTCACTAATTTCTACAAAACATTTGTGAATTGAGGTGATCTGTCTCTTGTCACACAACCAGTACCACGCATTATTTTGGGGCTCACTAATTTCTACAAAACATTTGGGAATTGAGGTGATCTGTCTATTGTCACACAACCAGTACCACGCATTATTTTGGGGCTCACTAATTTCTACGAAACATTTGGGAATTGAGGTGATCTGTCTCTTGTCACTGCCAGCAAGTATTTTGGGGGTCACAAATTTCTACAAAACATTTGGGAATTGAGGTGATCTGTCTATTGTCACACAACCAGTACCACGCTGTATTTTGGGGCTCACTAATTTCTTTAAAACATTTGTGAATTTAGGTGATCTGTCTCTTGTCACTGCCAGCAAGTATTTTGGGGGTCACAAATTTCTACAAAACATTTGTGAATTGAGGTGATCTGTCTCTTGTCACTGGCTGCCAGCTATCAGTGTGTCTCACTGAGTTATACCAGAGTTCTTTAAATCTTTATACCAGAGTTGAATTAGAGTTCTGTATATATTAATCTATATATCACTCACCATGTCTGAAAGAACAAAAAGGACAGGCAGACGCTCCCAGACACAGATAAGAGGGCAAGCAGCCCCTGTGTCGGGAGGCTGTGCTCTGGTCGTGGTGGACGTGGTGCATCCTCTGCAGGGGCACGCTTGTCTTTTCTAACTGGTGGTGGCCGTCTTAAGCAGCAGCAACATACAGAGGACTTGGTGGATTGACTAACCAGGCCATCCTCATCCTCCGAGTCCTCTGCCAGCCAGGCTTCTAGTGCTTTACAGTCCACCTCAGCTGCCAAAGCATCTAATGCAGCCTCCATGTCCACAGCTACTCCTGCCGTAGCATCGCTATCACACACGTGGGAGTCAGCTGAATTGTTTGACTACAATGAGAGTGACATGCTGCTTGAGGATGCGAAGCAAGTACAGTGCTCTGATTCAATCTCTGTGGTTGAGGAAGGGAGTATAATCAACCTAGAGGAAGGGGGTGCAAGTGATGACACACAAATAACTGGCAGTCATGTTGCCCCAGCAGCTGCAGCATACTGCCAAGTTGGCTCCAGTGACGAGGAGATAGGGGGTGATGATGACAATGATGATGAGGTCTCAGACTCCACCTGGGTGCCTGATCGAACAGAGGAGTCAAGAGAGGAGGTGGAGGCACAACATACACGAGTTACAACATCCTCTATGACCAACCTTAGCACTGGCCAGTCCAAAGCATCAGATGTCAGAGCTGCTCAGGTGCAGAGCGCTGTTGTCTCAAAGCACACATCCAGGAACTCTGCTGTCTGGGAGTTCTTTAAGAAATGTGCAGCAGACCCCACCGTTGCTATTTGTAATCTATGTCAGATGAGACTCAAGCGTGGGAAACACACCGTACGCTTGGGTACCACGTGCTTGAGGCGAACTAGGACCACCTGCCACACATCCCATTGGCGCAAAACTTTGTGTAGGTCCTCCTCCTCCTCATCTGTCTCTACCCCCACTGTATGTCCTGCCATGTCATTGCCTACAACCTCCACTGACAGGGATGATGCTACAGTAATGGGTGTACCAGGTCATTCCTCACAATGTGACAGCAACCCATCAGCTGAAGATTTAAGCAGTCAGATTATGTTGCCCCAGGTGCTGCAGCGTAATAAAAAATATAGTCCCAACCATCCCCAAGCACAGTGTCTAAATGCCAGCTTAGCAAAATTACTCGCATTACAGCTGATGCCTTTCCAGCTGGTGGACTCTTCTTCCATCCGTGAATTTGCTGAATGTGCAGTACCACAGTGGCAGGTTCCAAAACACCATTTCTTTTCACGGAAGGCCATTCCAGCACTATATAGCACGTGGAACACAATGTTATGGAGTCATTGGGAAAGGCAGTCAGCAGCAAGGTGCAGGGAACTTTAGCCACGTGGTCCAGCAAGCATGGACAGGGTCATTACATTTCCTTCACGGCACACTGAGTAACTCTGATTGCAGCTTGGAGGGATCCAAGACGGGGCTCTGTGCTGGAGCTTGTTCATCCACCACACCTCCAGAAAGCTGCTTGCATGAGGTCTGTCTGCTCCACCACCACCTCTACCTCTTCCTCCTCCTCCTTCTGTGTCTCTGGCGAAGTGGCAGTTATACCAACTCCTGACAGGAGCTACTTAATGGCTCAAGCAAAAAGATTCCATACTGTGCTTGAGCTAGTTTGTTTATGGGACAGGAGTCACACTGGGCCAGAAATTCTGTCAGCTCTGCAGGGGCAGGTGCAGAGATGGTTAACACCACGCCAGCTTCAGCTGGGAATAGTCGTCTGTGATAATGGCAGCAACCTTCTCTCCGCCCTATGCCTTGGTAAGTTGACGCATGTACCATGCCTAGCACACGTCCTAAATCTGGTGGTACAGCGTTTCCTAACCAGGTACCCAGGGCTGGCAGAGCTTCTCAGCCAGGCCAGAAAAGTCTGCAGCCACCTCAGATGGTCATTCCCAGCAAGTGTTCGCCTGGCAAAAATTCAAAGAGAATACCACCTTCCCACAAACCGTCTGATCTGTGACATGCCCACCAAGTGGAACTCGACATTAGCATTGCTGCAGCATCTGCACAAGCAGCGGGGGCATCAACGAGTGCCTGTGTGAGTATGGCACAAGGACAGGTTCAGGTCAACTGTTTTTTTCCCCCCCTGCAGTGGCTGATGATCAAGGATGCCTGCACTGTACTGTCACCATTTGAGGAGGCAACGAGGATGGTGAGCAGGGACAGTGCATGCATCAGTGACACAATTCCTTTAGTGTTCCTGCTGGAGCACACTCTGCGGGGAATTATAGATGTGGCTCTAGAGGCAGAGCAGCGGGAGGAAAGAGGAGGCCTTCCCTAGCTCTCAAGGCCCCAGTCTTTCTGCAGACAGCATTCCAGCGGGTCCTCCTCAGATCAGACAGGAGAAGGAATATTTAAGTAGTGGGGGCATTGAAGGTGGGGATTCCTCAAGGGAGGGTTTTGTGTGCCCAGAAACACAAGAACTAGTACATGGTTGGGAGGAGGAAGTGCACGATGGGGTCATCCTCCTCATTGACCAGGAAGACTCGGAAGCTAATGCCACCTCCAACCTACGCTGCATGGGCTCCCTTAATATGCGAAGCCTGCTAAAGGACCCCAGGATTCGTGCTATCAAGGAGAGGGATCATTACTGGTTGGCAACCCTTCTTGATCCATGATACAATGGTAAAGTTGCAGAGCTCAACCTGCCCACACAGAGGGAGCACAGGATGAAAAAACTTGAGGATGCTATATAGCGACACTTGTGTAACACCTTTCCAGGCACTGGTAGGTTACCAAGTGATGACACAGGTGCTTCTGAGGCTGCTGATGATCAGAGGAATAGTGGTGAAGGCCGGTGCCGCTTGACGGATGCCTTTTTTAAATTTTTTAGTCCACGACGCCCAGGCACGTCAAATGTAGGCACCCATTGCCAGCGTCTTCACCATATGGTGCAGGACTACCTAGGGGCAAGGGCAGACCTGGATACCTTTCCAGCAAATGATCCACTGGCTTACTGGGTGTTGAGATTGGATCACTGGCCAGAACTTAGCCAATATGCTATGCAGCTACTAGGTTGCCCTTCATCTAGTGTGCTTTCTGAAAGGATGTTCAGTGCCGCTGGAGGTTTTGTCACAGACCAAAGAGTGCGTCTGTCCACCGACTCTGTAGACCGGCTGACATTTATAAAAATGAATCAGTCCTGGATCAGCAGCTATCAATCCCCTGATGCTGACATAACGGAAGAGATCGTGGATGTTTTTTGCATTCAAAAAATCTCCAGCACTGAACTCTTCCACAATACCACAAAAGGGTTACGGTGTGAAGGCTCTTGCTGCCATGAAAGGCACAATATTTGGCTTCACTGACGCCTGTCCCAGATTTATATCATTTTAATTTTTTGTACCGCAGGGTCCAACCCTGCACTCTTCCACAGTACCACAGAGGGGTTACTGTATGATGGCACTTGCTGGCCTTTCACCAACAGCACAATATTTGAGTGCACTGACGTCTTTACCAGATTCATATCTTTTTAACCCTTTCGCTGCGGAGGACACGCTCAGCGCATCCACCCGCAGGTAACGTTCCTTGCGGTGGACGCGCTGAGCGCGTCCTCCCTTTGGGGCCAGCGTTCGGCCGGGTTCCGGCCGATCTCTGGCCCACCCGGTGTGGGCTGACATCCTCGATGTCAGCACAGAACCGCCACCGGGCTAATTAGGTGTCATCGCGGCGGCGCGATGAAACCTAATTCAGGCGCCCCCCCCCGCATGTGCGGAGGAGGCGCCTGAAAGGGAGGTCCTTTGGACCTCTCTCCCTCCCGATTGGCGGCGTGCAGGGGGTTAACCCAGGCACTGTTTGGAAGGGCACAGCCTGCCCTTCCTAATGGTACCTGGAATTAACCCCATGGGGGCTGGATCACGAATCGGCGCCGAAAAGCGCCGGTACGTGATCCTTTCCCGGAGCTGGCCGACATCTTGGATGTCAGCCAAGCTTCCGGGAATGCCCCCTGAGGACTGGCGTCATCGTGCATAGCAAGATGACGCCAGTCCTGGAGTTTTTTTTGTGTTCAAAGGTTTTATTGAGAAAGGTTTCATACATAGAAATACATGAATAAGCAATGCAGAACAATGTCAAGTACGGTGGTTCATCCAATTTACATTGCAAACATATGATAATGAAACATAAGAGTATACCGCCACAGAATAAAGGCAATGAAATTCAGCGAGCATATACAGAATGAAGTCAATGAAATTCAACAAGCATATACTGGAAAACCAACAACGTGTTTAACTGTATCAGGAAGTACATTCGTTGGTAAATGTCGGGTGGCTTTTCCTTTCAATAAGTTCGGTCATAGGTCAGAATCTGAAGGAGAGCCCTGTGCAATTCCTAGGTAATAGTACGACCATTGTTTGAATGACAGTAAACAGTGTCTGTTCAGTATATGTAAAAGTGAAAATGAAAATGAGTGAAGAAGATAAGATATTTTCCTGCAGCAAGAGAAGGAAACAAGAAAGGAGAAGAGGATGGAGAGCATTGGGGGGTAGAGAGAGTGAAAAGAGGTGGAGGAAAAAAGGAAGAAAAAAAAAAAGGGGGGGGGATGGGAAGACCGGCATAAGTGTTGTTCCAGTCGATGAGCGTTGCCAGGATAACCCCGGAAATGGTTAGGAAAGTAAGCGCAATAAGTGAGGTATGAGTATTAGGAGGGACCCGAGCACAGAGGAGGGTGTTATTGTCTGTCCCAATGGTATCCAGATTCAAGTCAGTTCCAGCCACTGCCTGAATGCTACCGAGGATATAAAAGTTTCCCAGTGAAACCAGGTGGTGTTATGAACCGTAGCCCATTGTTCGGGAGCCACAGAGGTCATTTCATGGGAGCGTATGAGCTCTATCCGGTCAACCAGAGCCCTGGCCGACGGGGTAGTCGAAGAATTCCAATGGATAGGTATGAGAAAGCGGGCCGCCAACAGAATCTTTAAAAGCACTGACTTTTTTAAATGTTTCACAGGCATCGCTAGTTGGCCCAGAAGGAAAATCTTGGGCTCCAATGCCAGGTCAACATCGGTAGTGTGGAGGATTAAGGATTGCGCGGCTCTCTAGAACGGGACGAGATGGGAACAGCTCCACCATATGTGTAGGTACGTCCCCAATTCCTGGTTACAGCGCCAGCAGGTAGTCGTGTAGCTACGACTAACGCGAGCCAGCCATACCGGTGTGGTATACCACATAGTCAGGATCTTATATGACGTCTCTTTCAGTTTGGTGATGGGGGTGCTCCGATGCAGTAAGTCCAAAGCCTTGGACCAATGGGTCTCCGGGACAACCGTGTCAAGCAGTGGATCCCATTTTCCCACATATGTTGGCAGATCAGTATCTGAGGATTGAAGTTGATGGTATAGAGTTGAAAGGCTGTGAGATAAGGCGAGCCCTAGGGCACAGAATGTTTCAAAGGGAGTTAGAGGTCTCGTTAAAGAGGTTCCATTGGGAAGTGATTTCAAAAAGTGTTTGATCTGCTGGTAATTGAAGCTGTCCAAAAGAGTCGGTGATGCTCCCTCTGCTGAGGGGGGTATTTGTTTGAACTGGCCATCTGCCAACACGTGCATTGCCAGTAACCCAGGGTGTGTGGTAAACCTGTCCCGTAGCTGAGATCTAACCCCACCCGATAATCCCGGATTGTGCGAGAGTGGAAGTAGTGGCAAGGGGAACGTGGCTAGTGAGTAACAGATCCGGAGACGGTGCCAAATGGAGACCGTGCCTGCCAGGGTCGGTGTGGTTTTGCATGGATGTGGTAGGTGGCCCGCGATGAGCCATGGCACTGCCCATAGTGGTATGGATGCAAGTTTAGTCTCTAAATCTAGCCATTGTTTTGTAGAGGTAGGTGACATCCAGTCCAGGATTCTGGTCAGTTGTGGAGCATAGTAATACAGACGAATATCAGGGAGGGCTAGGCCCCCCTGAGATTTCGACCGACACATTACTGCGAACTGCAGTCGGGGTCTCGATCCCGCCCATATGAAATCTATGAAACATTTACGGAATGTGTGTAGGAAATGAGCTGGTAGATTGAGAGGAATAGTCTGTAACAGATATAATATCCTGGGGAGGACATTCATTTTTAACACTCCCACTCTACCAAACCAGGATATGTATTTGGGGGACCATGAGGACAAGTCTTTTTGGATAGCCATCAACAAGGAGTCATAATTCAGCTTTGTGATTCTGGGCACCTCCGCGCATAACCAAATCCCCAGATATTTCAGTTTGTCTGTGCACCATCTGAAATTAAATTGGGATTTCAAAGTGAGTTGTTCCGGTCTCGTTGCCGATATGTTCAAAATCTCAGATTTTTCCTCATTGATTGCTAAACCTGCCAGGGCCCCAAATTTATGTAATTCCTGTACCACAACCGGCAATGAGGTCACCGGGTTAGTCAGGAGGAACATGAGGTCATCGGCATACGCCGAGACTTTGTGACAGCAAACCTTCCCCTGCAGTCCTTCGATCCCTGTATTAGTACGGATAGAGGCTAGTAGCGGTTCCAGAGAGAGGGCGAAAAGCAAAGGGGATAGTGGACATCCTTGTTGCGTCCCATTCAAAATAGGGAAACTCTGCGTCAACGCCCCGTTGACCCGTACTCTAGCTGTTGGCGCGGTATAGAGTGCAGAGATCCAGGACAGAAACCCCTTCCCTAACCCAAATTTCTGAAGCACTCGCATCAAGTATGGCCATAATACCCGGTCAAACGCTTTCTTCACATCTGTGGAGAGTAGAAGAAAGGAAGATTTATTACGTTTAGCAAGCAATACTGCATTAATTACCCTAGTGGTAGCGTCCTTTGCTTCTCTTCCTGGTATAAACCCTACCTGATCTGGGTTTACGAGGCGCGGTAGATAGTGTTGCAAGCGTGTGGCCAATACCCTCGCCAATAATTTAACATCCGAGTTCAGAAGTGAGATTGGACGATAACTAGAAGGGTGGAGAGGATCCTTATCTGGTTTCGGGATCAAGGAGATGACGGCCGCCAGAGATGATGAGTGAAAGTTTTGATCCTCGAGGATGGTATTAAATGATGCCAACATGTGAGGGAGCAGTTCCGCCTGGAGCAGTTTGTAATACTCCACCGGTAGACCGTCTGGACCCGGACATTTGCGTGGTTTCGAATGTTTGAGGGCCTCTATTAGTTCTACCATTTGTATGGGTGAACCTAAAGCAGTCGCCTCTGTAGTTGTCAAGCATGGGAGAGCCTTATCGACCAGGTAGGCCTTTATGTCGTCTAGCTCTAGATCTGAAAAATGGGTGTCCTGAATGGAGTAAAGGGAGCTAAAGTACGTTCGAAAACTCTCCGCTATTAAATCTGGATTCGCGGTCACTGTCCCCGGAGAGAGTTGAATGCGTGGAATATACGATCTCGTACGTCTAGTTTTAAGAATTTGAGCCAAGAGGTGTCCCGGCTTATTCTCATTGAGGGCAAAAAAGGAATTGGTTTTGAGGGCCATAAACTGGAGATCCGCCGACAAGTGGTTCGTAAGGGAAGACCTGGCCTGTAGTAGTTGTTGGTATTGACTAGGGTCCCCGGAATCTGCATGTGAAGCCTCTAGACATCGTACTGCTTCGAACAGCTCCGTTAGTTTGGTTTTGCAGAGTTTCTTAGCTGCCGTCCCTTTACTGATGAGTAGGCCCCTGACTACTGTCTTATGGGCCTCCCATACAGTTGTAACCGAATTATCTTCTGTCAGATTTTCCTGAAAGTAGTCTGTCAACACTTGGCGGGTGGTCTCCAGTACCTCTAAATCAGTCAATAATGGAAGGTTAAGTCTCCAGGTACGTTCTCGCCGGAACGCACAATGGAGAAATTATGTCCACCGAAACCGGGGAGTGATCCGACCAAGTTTTAACGTGTATGTCTGAAGTACGTACCGCGTCAAATGAGTATTGAGGCATAAAGATGTAATCAATCCTGGAATAGCGGGAGTGCACTGCCGAAAAGTATGAATATTCCCTTTCACCTCCATGAAGGGCTCTCCAAACATCAATCAATTGATATGAATCCAGTACTCTTCTCATTTTGCCAGCTATGTTAGGAGGGAGGGACGTAGTCCCTGTGGAAGTATCACATCGTGGATCCAGTGCCACATTAAAATCCCCTGCTAGAACCAGAGTACCTTCCCGGAACGTAGAGAGCTTGAGCAAAATTGCAGATAGACTACGATATTGCGCTTTGTTTGGGAGATAGATAGGAGGTGCCCTCTACACGTTTTCTTCTATCTCACCCTTAAGAAACAGAAAGCGACCATTCTGATCTCGCTGAACTCCCTGCTCCTTGAAAGGAACGTCTCGAGCTAATAGGATTGCAACCCCGCGTGATTTACCTCCTGTGTAATTGCTAAAATAACGGTCGGAAAATACCGATCTCGCAGAGTGGGGGACGAGTCTCCCCGGAAGTGTGTCTCCTGCAAAAAAGCCACCGCCGTCCTCTGTGCCCGGAGTTCCCGCAGAACCCTTAACCTCTTCTGAGGCATATTCAAGCCTCTTACATTATATGATAGCAACTTTAGAGCTCCTGGGGTATACATGGTTTTGACAGGCGCACTCATTGTCGGCGTGTAAAGGGAGGGATAGGGGAATGTGGGCACAAACAGACAGACAGAAGAAAAAAAAAGGGGGGTGGGGAAAAGGAGAAAAAGATGTGAGTGAGGTAGAGAAGAGAAAAAGAGAGCGCCAAAAGAAAAAGAGAATTGGCCAATGAGGTTTGTAGTGTAGTAAGAGAGATCAGAACCAAGGCGATCAAAAGACCGCCTCTCGCTGCTCTCCTAGTAGATCTACACCTATCCTCCTGGGGATGTGGCTCAACCTTCTAAACAAGCTTAATCAATCTACTGATTCAGAAAAAGAAATCGGAACCCAAACGTGAAAGCAATGGGCAGACCCTGCCCAAAACATCTGCAGGTGTTCTCTGCCCGTGAGGGGAATCGCAGCAATGGACAACCCAAAAACAATACCATGGACGGCAATCCTATGAAATCCGTCAGTTCAATAACTGAGAGGCATAGTTATCCCGTGAGTAGGAGCGGAAAAATGGAAGACTGAGGGGACAAGCAGTAAGACTATTATTCTAATGCTAGGAACGTTCCTTTCCCACCCCCCCCTTTTTTCCCTTCTCTTATTTTTTTTTTTTCCCCACTATATACCCCCCTGCCCCCCTCCCCCCTACTCCCTTCCCCATCCCTCCCACACCTTTTCTTGTTAGCCCCCTCCCCTCTTTTCTCTATTTACATCATGAGGTGTATAATGAGTTAGATCTTCCCTGGTCCCATGATGATCAAGATCTCCCTCATTTTTATGGATCGTGTTCCGCCATGGTCTATGTTAGCGTAAGACACCCAAGTAATGGTTGTCGCGGGGGCTAAACTACATACATAGTTATATACATTATTATTTTTTTTTTGTTTTGTTTTTTTATTATAGTTTTTAGTTCTTTCTTTCTAGTGTGGTTCCCCCCCCCACTACCCCCCATTCACTTAGTCCCCCCTCCCACCTTAATCCTGTCATGTCAGGTTGTATCCCTCTAATACTTAACAAACACAAAGCCCAGATCTGGCCTGCGTAAACCGTAATATATATATTATGCTTTTTTTTTTATCCCCTTCCCCCCCTCAATTCTCTCCCCCCCTTATACTCCCATTTTTTACTGTCATCGTCCCCCTCCCTCCTATAATGTGGTCGGAAATATAGGTATAATGCTGCTTCCTGCAGCCCAGTCGTATCTCCAAGTGATATGTCACCCGCAAACAAAGAGAAAACATACCCCCAGTTTCTAATATCTATCTCATCTATGAACTAATCTTGCTAACATAACAATATAACTGATTCAGGAGGTCAGCATCTTGTCCCTCCCCTTCCGTAACCTCAAAGCATGGGCCATGCACCGCTGTTTCCTCGTGGTGAGGTCTGTCAACATATCCAGCGACCGTCCACCGCGAGTTCGGGATGTAGGCGTTACAATAACGGTCCCTCGTCCAATGTCTCGTTTGCTCTACTTTCAAGTGCGTAAACCGCACAGCAATGAAGGATATCTGGTTTGCAAGGCTGTAATGAACTCTGGTCCATTGTGATAAAGGGTTCAAGTAGTAAAAAGGAATAAATTCCAAGTATATCGGAAACTGGTGTCCCTTCTTCATTCCCGTCAGCCTTCATATGGGGTCGGTCACGGTTTTAATACACAAATAAGGTTGCAGATTCAGGCCGTGCTGTTTCCCGTTCCGACAGGGGTCGAGTTCTGTCCCGAAGATCGCCTACGGCGTCTCTGTGATGTGCCCTTAGGTCCCGGAGGGCGAAAGTCATATATTTCCCAGTCAGGGACAGGCAAATCCGGGAGATTCAGTCGACGGAGGAACGCAGGGACCTCCCTGGGAGAGCGTAAGGTCACCCAAGTATCTTCTTGCCGGACTGATAGGGAGAGTGGAAAGCCCCATTTGTAGGTTATTTCAGCTGTACGAAGGGCTTGAGTTACAGGACGCAACATTCGGCGGGCTTGCATGGTGGAAGGCAAAATGTCATTAAATATCTGAAGGTCGATGCCACCAAATGTCCAGAACGATTTGGAGCGTGCCTTAACGTAAATGTGATCCTTAAGTGCAAAGTCCGTGAAGTAGCACACAATGTCCCTGGGTGGTGCATTAGGGGAGTCTGGTTGCGGTCTTAACGCACGGTGTACTCGTGCTAAATCTCCCGGGGAAACCGTCCTGGGGCCCACGATGGCGTTGAAAAGGCCAGAGAGGTAGCGGTGGAGTGCCGTTTCCTGTTCTGGCACTCCCCGTATCCGCAGATTATGGCGCCTGGACCGATTGTCCAGGTCGTCCAGGCGTCTCCAAATGGCCGAAGAGACAGCGGGATCTCCGGGGCTATTTTGCATAATGGCAGCCGCCTGTTCCGCGGCCTGCTCTAGGCCTCTGACTCTTGCCTCCACGTGCCCCACCTCCGTGCGTAGGCCCGAGATCTCACACTGAAGAGCCTCCCTTACCTCTGACACTATTTCTCTGATGTCGGCTTTTGTCGGTATGTCTGCCAGAGTGCGCTCGATTCTTGCTGTGGCAGCTCCCAGCTCCGGCAAGGAGAAGCCCGATCCTGCAGGGGATGCCGCCATCTTGGGGGTATCTGCACGCGGTGTGTGATGAGCGCGGGGTGTAAAAAACGCCTCCAGTTGGTCAGGTGCCGATCTGGGATTTGTCTTTGGGGTCTTAACGGTGGTCTGTCTTGTTTTCCCTCTCACCATGACGGTAAATTCAATGCATTCAGTGCCAAATAGACAGGGTCCGCTCGGAGCTCCGCTAGTAAGCGTCCATCTTGGGTAGTCGGCAAGCCACGCCCCCCCCAGTCCTGAAATTGTCTAATGACTAGTCTGCTATATGGTTTCACCGGCACCAATGGTGGAGATAGGGGGTTCTGATGAACCCCCTATCTCATGATCCGTGGCAGTTAGGGGTTAATGTTTGATATTGTTGGATCGGCCAGAGCATGGCCGTTCCAACAATACCAAACATGACTATGAAAAAAGTTTGTAAAAATAAATAAAAATAAAAATAAAAATAAAAAAAATATTTTAAAACAAAATTATAAAAAAAAATATGTCTACAGTGCAGTCTGTTAAAAACAATCAATTGGTCATCACCAAAAGATGAAAGTCGCTGACGCGCGTTTCGCCGTATTAACACGGCTTCGTCCAAAGCGTACAAAGCGTTACTCCTCTTATAATATAAGTGGTCCAATTATCATAATTAGCCAGGACCCTTTGGTCCCTCTAGTGGATGCTATCATTGTGCATCTGATGAGGGTTGATAATCATACTTTAAACAAACTTAGTCTAACCCCACTGCCTAGGACAATTTGGGTGGAGGAGGTACGACCCTAGCTGGTTGCTAATAGCGAACCAGGACTACACATACACACTAGTAAGGCGCATACATATAGGGTTTGTGAACTAATACCACAATTGTTCCTTTATTTACTGTTATATAGGAATATCGACTAGTCTGCTATATGGTTTCACCGGCACTTATCTCAACATCGGAGAACCATTGTCTACACGCATAATTATTTTTATTATTACTTATATATGTTCAATAACGGTTATTTGTTAGTTCTTATGTACAGTTATTAATTTATTCATTATTTATGCACATCATATATTTACCAGCTACAAGTGGCATCAGTTTATTAGCCAATAGGCCAGAGAAAATAGCCACCAGGTTCTTCTACTTTTTTTTTTTTACTGTTGTATTTTGCATCAACTTTTGTTAAAAAATAAATCAGTTTTGTTGTTTACTGTATTTTTTTATTTCTTTAATTTCTTAGATATAGCACCGGAAGAGATGCTGACGGTGGTGGTGGAGGAGGAGGACGAGGAGTCAGAGGAGTCAGAGCCTCAGGAGGCAGCCAGCACTGGTATATACTACTGTTATATTTTTTTCAAGACTTTCAGTCAAAAATAGAAACCTGCTTTACTTACTGTATTTTCCTTCTTTCATTTATTGGATATATAGAAGAAGCCAGACCGGACACTGACAGGTACAGCGTCAGGATGGCAATGGGCGAGCTACGCCTGGCTGGCAGCAACATCGATGCCGTACAGGAGTTGCTCCAGGAATTCAGGGAGCATGTTAATAACACCACTGACATCCTAAAGCGGCAGTAGAGAGAGACCAGCCTCCTCCTCCCCTATGTTTGTGCCCCTGTTGGGCAGTTTGCCAATGCCATGTGGCATCATGTTGTAAATAAATTTTATATTTTTTCTATATTTTCCTGTTTGTGTGCGTTGCTTTTCCTTACTTAATAAGTTAATATGTATTGCTTGGTTTCCACACTGTTAAAATTATATGTACATAAATTTATTGACATTTCTATGGACCTTTTGTCATAAATTTGTCAACATATTTGTGGCCTTGAATGTGACTGTGCACATTCTGCACTTCCTGCCTGGCCAAAAAATGTCACACACTAACACAACCTTGTTGTACTGCCTTGAGATTTGATTACCGTTGCATGGTTTTGTTAAGCTTAGGCGATGTCACAACAACATGGATTTTTGTCCACAGTCACATTCATTGTATAACCAAGAATTTATCAAAAAATATTGATGGCAGCACTGCGTGAAGTCTCCTCCGACACAACCCAAAGATCCTCAGTGCGGCTCAGGTCTAGTTTATTTGTCCCTGTTTGCAGCTTCATGCAACACCTCCTCCCAGCTATGAGCTCTCTCTCTCCCACTGCTGCCCGCTAAAACGCTGCCCGCCAACATGGTCACGTCTTTGCAGGAAGACAACAGTGTGGGGGAACGGCAGCTGCCGACAGTCCCAAGACCTCGTCACAATGACGTCAGTTCTGGAGTTAACCCCTAACTGCGACCAATGGTGGAGATAGGGGGTTCCAATGAACCCCCTATCTCCCGATCCGCAGCAGTTATCGGTTAATGTTTGGTATCTTTGGATCAACCAGAACATGGCCTTTCCAACAATACCAAACATGACAATGTTAAAAATTATAAAAAATTAAACTATAATAAAATGTAAAAAAAAATAAACAGGTGTTTAATGCAGCAATGCAGCAATATTGTTCCCATTTCAATTATAATGTGAACAACGATGCTGCACTAAGGATTTTTGTATGGGGCGCATTTGTTAAAAATAGTGTAATTTTCAACCAAAAAAATATAACCAGTCCCCATTTCAATTTTTTTTTTAACAAACGCAACTCATAAAATATAACCGCAAAAACTCGCATGTTAAAATGTGAAAAAAAACACTTTACACCTTGTAAAACAAACATTGAAAATTCTAATTTTATTGCATTTTTTGTTATAATATACAGACAGGACATGACGCATACATATGATAATGATATATTATGAATCATCTGCTGAGTCTGCCGGAAAGAATGATATATAACATGTATGGGTCATATTATAAAATAAGGCTTCAAAACGCGTTTAAACAAGAGGAGCGAAACTGTTAATTAGCTCAGCAGCAGACCGCGCACAGGCATGTAGGGAAGCTGTGAAATGCCTCAGCAGCGAAAGGGTTAATTTTTTTTGTCTGTTTTAAATCATTTTATTTGTTTTTTTTTTCGTTTCAGATCATTTTGATCAACTATTTTTCCTTTTTAAAACCTTTTGTTCTGGTTTTTATTTTTAAAGTCAGACCATTTGGGTCAGTTTAGCGTTTTTTAACCACTTCGCTGCTGAGGACGCGCTCAGCGCGTCCTCAGCAGTCCCGCTGGTGTGCTGAGGACGCGCTGAGCGCGTCCTCCCATTGGGGTCAGCGTTCGGCCGGGTTCCGGCCGATCGCTGGCCCCTCCGGTGCGGGCTGACATCCTGGATGTCAGCCCGGCATCCGGACCAGCAGCCGCCAGAATTAGGTGTCATCGCGGGGGCGCGATGACACCTAATTCAGGCGCCCCCCCCGCATGTGCGGAGGAGGCGCCTGAAAGGGAGGGGGGAGGTCCTTCGGACCTCTCTCCCTCCCGATCGGCGGCTCTGCGGGGGTTAACCCAGGCATCATTTGGAAGGGCACAGCCTGCCCTTCCAAATGATGCCTGGCATTAACCCCTGGGGAGCCGGATCGTGAATCGGCACTGAAAAGCGCCGGTTCGCGATCCTTTCCCGGAGCTGGCCGACATCTTGGATGTCGGCCAAGCCTCCGGGAACTCCCCCAGAGGACTGGCGTCATCGTGCGTAGCACGATGACGCCAGTCCTAGAGTTAACCCCTAACTGCCACCAACTGTGGAGATAGGGAGTTCCAATGAACTCCCTATCTCCCGATCCGTGGCAGCTAGGGGTTAAATTTTGGTATGGTTGGATCGGCCAGAGCATGGCCGTTCCAACGATACCAAACATGAAAGTGAAAAATTTTGTAAAA
This sequence comes from Leptobrachium leishanense, assembly GCA_009667805.1. Lineage (NCBI taxonomy): Eukaryota > Metazoa > Chordata > Amphibia > Anura > Megophryidae > Leptobrachium > Leptobrachium leishanense. The sequence continues at coordinate 5,307 of RXON01004274.1, read as the reverse complement.
AAAAAAATGTTTTTTTATTTTTTTTGGTTTGTTAATGCAGCAATATTGTTCCCATTTCAATTATAATGTGAACAATGATGCTGCACTAACGATTTTTGTATGCGGTGCGTTTGTTAAAAATAGTGTCATTTTCCCCAAAAAAAAATGTAACGAGACCCAATCTCTAATTATTTTAACAAGCGCACCCCATACAAAATATAACCGCAATTGCTCGCATGTTAAAATGTGGAAAAAAACACTTTACACATTGTAAATTATTGAAAATACATATTTTATTGCATTTTTTGTTATAATATACAGACATGACATAACGTATACATATAATAATGACATATTATGAATCTACCGAGTCTGACGGAAAGAACGATCTATAATATGTCTGGGTCATATACTAAAATAAGCCTTCAAAACACGTTTAAACATGATGCGCAAAACAGGTAAAAATGACCTCAGCATAGGGGCGGGAAAAGCCTCAGCAGCGAAAGGGTTAAATCGTTGTGTTCATTTTTTTTGTTCCTTGGCTTTCATACCATTTTAATATGATTAAAGTTGTGAAATGTATATTCATAAGAAAAAAAGGATCTTTATTTAACAAAAAAAACACGATAGAATCGCCAGAATTATCGTATCGACAGAATGAATTATCGGATCCGAAAAACAAACCAAAAATTAATTATAAAAAAATATATAAAGTATAAAAAAAGTAAACCATAGTAGTTTACGTGAAAACGAATAGAGTTAGACACTTTGAAACGAGGAGAACAGACGTTCCGAAAAAAACAATTTTCCGAAATCACGAAAAGTCGATACAAAAAACGAGCAAAGTGACCGGAAAAAAAGAAAAATGGTCGATATTCCGAAAAAAAAAGTATACGAAAAGGAGCCGAAACGAATCGAAACAGAAATCGGTCGAAACGAGCCGAATCGAAAATTTGAAACATCCGAACGAATCGAACCGAAAAAAAAATCGATGCACAAGTCTACAACCTACGCTGCATGGGCTCCCTGATAATGCAAAGCCTGCTAAAGGACCCCAGGATTCGTGCTATCAAGGAAAGGGATCATTACTGGTTGGCAACCCTTCTTGATCCACGATACAAGGGGAAAGTTGCAGAGCTCATCCTGCCCGCACAGAGGGAGCACAGGATGAAAAAACTTGGACGCTCTAAAGCGACACTTGTGTAACACCTTTCCAGGCACTGGTAGATTACCAAGTGCTGACACACATGCTTCTGAGGCTGCGGATGATCAGAGGAATAGTGGTGAAGGCCAGGGCCGCTTGACTGATGCATTTTTAAAAAAAATTTTAGTCCACGACGCCCAGGGACGTCAAATGTTGGCACCCATTGCCAGCGTCTTCACCATATGGTGCAGGACTACCTAGGGGCAAGTGCAGACCTGGATACCTTTCCAGCAGATGATCCACTGGCTTACTGGGTGTTGAGATTGGATCACTGGCCAGAACTTAGCCAAAATGCTATGCAGCTACTAGGTTGCACTTCATCTAGCGTGCTTTCTGAAAGGACGTTCAGTGCCGCTGGAGGTTTTCTCACAGACCAAAGAGTGCGTCTGTCCACCGACTCTGTAGACCGGCTGACATTTATAAAAATGAATCAGTCCTGGATCAGCAGCTGTCAATCCCCTGATGCTGACGTAATGGAATAGATCGGGGATGTCTTCTGCATTCACAAAACTTCCACCCCTGCATTCTTCCACAATACTACAGAGGGGTTACTGTATGATAATACTTGCTGGCCTGGCAGTCTGACACCAAAGGCACAATATCTGGGTGCACTGACGCCTTGACCAGATTCATATCTTTTCAATATAGGACCACATGGTCCACCCCTGCATTCTTCCACAATACCACAGAGGGGTTACTGTATGATAGTACTTGCTGGCCTAGCACCAAAAGCACAATATCTGGGTGCACTAACGCCTTTACCAGAATCATATATTTTTAATATAGGACCGCAAGATTCACCCCTGCATTCTTCCACAATACCACAGAGGAGTTACTGTATGATAGTACTTGCAGGCCTGGCACCAAAAGCACAATATTTGGGTGCACTGCCACTGACGCCTGTATCAGATTCATATCCTCAGAGGGGTTATGGTGTGACGGCACTGTTGGTTATGCTAAAGGACCAATTTTGTAGCACCTATTGTTACTTTCATTCAAAGCCTGCATAAGTTTCACAATAATTTTACACAGATTTCTGATTTATGAAAGTAAAAGCACCTAGCAGCAGACACAGGAAAAGGAACTCGAGCAGCCAGTTCCATCGTTAGTACAGATTAGAGTTACAAATAACACAGTTGCAGGGCTCTTCATCAAACAGTGAAAAGGGAGAATCTGAGAAAAGGGGCCACACGGACTCCTCTGCATGAGAAATAAGGTGTGCTACCTAAGGCTCTCTATCCAGCTGTGGTACAATGGGCACTCAGACCTCTCAAAAACATTGAATGCCCTCATCGGTCTACGCAATCTGTCACCCTTTGAAATACTGTTCCGCATGCCCCCAGACTAGGATACTATGTTCCCCAGCAACTGAAATTACAATCTGACAGTCTGGTAAAATACGTCACCAGTGTTTCAAAAACATTAACTGATATCTATGGTCAGGTGTTCTCTTCCATTCCAGATCCCGAAAGTACCAACGACACGCTTCAATTTGTCCCAGGAGACTGGGTACTAGTTAAGAAATTCCTTCTGAAAACTCCACCTGATCCCAGATACGACGGCCCTTTCCAGGTCCTCCTCACAACAGCAACTTCAGTGAAGCTGAAAGGAAAGACCACCTGGATCCACGCTTCCCACTGTAAAAAGACCTGTGCACCGGAGACAGACCAGAAAAGCAACCAAGCCATCGTCGTGTATATCCTTCTCATTTGGGGAGTGGGAATTAAGGGGCAAAATGTTGCTATCATAATGGAACAGGAGGCTGTTGCCATGGTGCGAGAGGTCGTGGGGGAACGGATGGGCAGTGCATAATTCCACAGGTTATCATGGGACGACAGATTGCTGCTGCCTGCGAAAATAGACTAACCACTTTCTGGTATAATTCCTCTAACACTCGAGTGGCAACCTATACTTTTAACTATTGTGATGTAAAACCCTGTCCATGCCCCCTCTTACAGTGTATCCGGAGAAATGGGATCCCACACAACTACGATATATATATGTGCATTACCAATAACTATTAGGGACAGGAGTGTGGTAGTTGGGGGATCAGTGGGATGGAATACTGGGGTTTCCTGGGGACACAAACCACAAAGCGCCCTAGACAAGAAAGATAAAAACGTTAAATCACTTCTTACTCGCATGACACTGAAAATGGCCCCAAACACATGCCCCATCCAAGATTTGCAGAAGTCAGATGACGAGGTATTTAAGCCTAGAACAGGGGCAGCGGCACTGAAACTAATCCTAACCCTAGAAAATCCTGGACCCGGGAATGCAGGGACCTACATTCTGGGTATGTGGGAAAAGGGGGTCAGAGAATCCTCGGAGCCGGGGAAAATTCCGCGTGCGAGACATGTACCTTGCCCCGGACTGGGTCCCTCCACATCAACAGTCCAACCCCTTAAACGCCATATAATCTCTTCCAATGGTATAGTAGCCATCGCTAATCCCACGTTCGAGGATACTGTGGCCATTGAAACAGGATACTCAGATATGAATGTTTGGTTAGAATGGATGAAATATAGCTCGAACTCGAACACGAACTCAATACAAGTCAATGGGACTCAAAATTCGATTTTTAGAGTGCCCCCCAAGAGGGCATATATGTTAGATATTTGCCATAAAAGATGTATGGGGGTCCGGGTAGTGCCCTGGGGGACAAGAAACAAGGACAAAAAGTATAAAAAAAAAAAACAGGTTTGTAAAGGGACAGTGAGTTTTCCATGAAATAAGGGTTAAAAATAAAAACGAAAAATTCCTTCAAATATCATGCCTAGGAGGTCCCCATAACCTGTCCGTGAAGTGGCGGATTTTTAGGATGTATAGAAACATTTAAAAACAAAAAAAGATGTTTCAAATTACGGTAAATGCTTTTCCTTTAATCTATTCATAAACAACTGCATGGGGCGGCAGCCTGTATGAAAAGACATTTTAGGAAGCGCAGAAAAAGTTTAGTGATTTTTTTTGGCTAAATTATGGTGAAACTTATGCAGGCTTTGGATGAAAGTAACAATAGGTGCTTTAAAATTGGGCCTTTAGCATCGGCAACAGTGCCGTCACAAAGTAACCCCTCTGAGGATATGAATCTGGTACAGGCGTCAGTGGCAGTGCACCCAAATATTGTGCCTTTGGTGCCAGACCAGCAAGTGCCATTATACAGTAACCCCTCTGTGGTATTGTGGAAAGGCGTCAGTGCACCCAGATAGTGTGCTTTTGGTGCCAAGCCATCAAGTGCCATTATACAGTAACCCCTCTGTGGTATTGTGGAAGAGTGCAGGGGTGGACCATGCAGTCCTATATTAAAAAGATATGAATCTGGTAAAGGCGTCAGTGCACCCAGATATTGTGCTTTTGGTGCCAGGCCAGCAAGTGCCATCATACAGTAACCCCTCTGTGGTATTTTGGAAGAGTGCAGGGGTGGACCATGCGGTCCTATATTAAAAAGATATGAATCTGATAAAGGCGTCAGTGCACCCAGATATTGTGCTTTTGGTGCCAGGCCAGCAAGTGCATTCATACAGTAACCCCTCTGTAGTATTGTGGAAGAGTGCAGGAGTGGACCCTGTGGTCCTATATTAACCCTTTCGCTGCTGAGGCTTTTCCTGCCTCTGTGCTGAGGTCATTTTTACGGATTTTGCTCATCATGTTTAAACGTGTTTTGAAGGCTTATTTTAGTATATGACCCAGACATATTATATATCGTTCTTTCCGTCAGACTCGGCAGATTCATAATATGTCATTATTATATGTATACGTCATGACATGTCTGTATATTATAACAAAAAATGCAATAAAATAAGAATTTTCAATAATTTACAACGTGTAAAGTTTTTTTTCACATTTTAACATGCGAGCAATTGCTGTTATATTTTGTATGGGGTGCGCTTGTTAAAAAAATTAGAGATGGGGTCTCGTTACATTTTTTTGGGGAAAATTACGTGATTTTTAACAAACGCACCGCATACAAAAATCTTTAGTGCCGCATCATTGTTCACATTATAATTGAAATGGGAACAATATTGCTGCATTAACAAACCAAAAATAAGAAAATATGTCTAACTAAGGTTTAATCCTATACAATGCTGGTAAATAAGGCTCCGCTAACCTTTGGATCCGATTTG
>RXON01004272.1:0-54070 GCA_009667805.1 Leptobrachium leishanense | reverse complement strand
CTCCTCTTCGCTTTGACCCTGGAGCCCTTTTTGGAATCTATCCGGAATAACATCTCTATCCCGGGACTTCAGGGCCGAACACACGCTCACAAGGTGTCGGCATATGCCAATCTTCTTTTCTATGTAACGGACCTCTTTAGGGCCCTGCCAGAAATTGTAGAGGAGCTTCGGGTCTACGGCGGGTTGGCCAATCTGAAATTGAACATGGACAAGTCGTAGATTTTGAACCTGAACGTCCCTGAGGCATCGGCACGCAGACTCCGCCGCACACTCCCCTTTGTCTGGTGCGACTTGCGGATGAAATACTTGGGACTCTGGCTCACGAAACTCCTGCAAGACCTATTCAGCACAAATTTCGTACCAATGTGGGAAAATATCTGCAAAGATTTGATGAGCTGGAAGTCGTTGAAGGTCTCTTAATAAGTATTCATAAAATGAACGTCCTACCGCGTTTGCTATGTCTTTTCCAGACCTTGCCCATCGCAATCCCGGCCACATTTTTCAACCAGATGCGATCCTTTTGCTCTCATTTCGTGTGGGGCATGTCCCGGGCCCGAGTTAGTAGGCGTACGCTGTCCCGCCCTAAATCAGCCGGTGGACTGGCAATTAGTGATGAGCTGAACACCCATGTGTTCGGTTTGTATTAGAACAGCTGAACGGCCCAAATGTTCGAATACGAACTCGAACACAATGTTAATCAATGGGGCCGAACACGTAAAATGTGTTCACAGTTCTCCTAAATGAACCGGCGGCTGCCGGTACATTTAGGAGACCTTTGGCTGCGGCCCCCAGCCCCCGTAGCTCACCTGTCCTGCAGCTATCCCGCCTCCTGTTCCCCGATCCGTCTGGCCGTGGCTCCTCTGCCCCACGTCTTCATGCTGAATGATCTGATTGGGCAAAGTCCTGCGCCTGACCTGGACTTTGCCCAATCAGGGTTCTAATTCAATATTGAGCAACATCGGGCTCCTACCTTCATGTCTGGTGGGACTGTGCGGTACTCTCCCCTTTCTGGCGCCAGATACGGGACACAATAGCTGAGGTGACGGAGCTTGAGCTGCCCTTTACACCAGCGGCGTTTCTCCTCTTACACACGATACCCTCTGGCTACACTCAGGACGTCGGTAGCGATGCTGATGCTACTGACGGCTAGGGATGAGCTGTTCGGTTTGATCAGTTCGGAGTTCGATTTGAACTTTGGCTGTTTGCAAGTTCGCGAACTTCGAACTTTTTGGCGTGTTCGAAAAAAATAAAATTGAAAAAAGTATAAAAAATGCTTAAAAAATACTAAAAAATCTGGAAATAAAGAGACTCTTTACTGCAGAATATTATAAGCAACGGTTCATTAGATATTGAATTAAAAAATAATATCTAGGTGCAAAGATTCTCACCTCTAAATGACCTGTGCTCTCAAACGGCGTAAACAACAGGTGTTTAATTAGTGTTTGGAAATAGCATGGGCTTCTAATTAGTCCGGTCTCATGAATTTGATGCTTTGTACGCAGACTGGGGGTGCCAGGTGTCATGTGTGGGTCTGTGATGGCGATGTTTCCATACATCCTAGAAATCCGCCACTTCACGGGCAGGTTATGGAGACCTCCTAGGCACGATATTTGAAGGAATTTTTCGTTTTTATTTTTGACCCTTATTTCATGGAAAACTCACTGTCCCTTTAACCCTTTCGCTGCTGAGGCTTTTCCCGCCCCTGTGCTGAGGTCATTTTTTACCTGTTTTGCGCATCATGTTTAAACGTGTTTTGAAGGCTTATTTTAGTATATGACACCGACATATTATATATCGTTCTTTCCGTCAGACTCGGTAGATTCATAATATGTCATTATTATATGTATACGTTATGTCATGTCTGTATATTATAACAAAAATGCAATAAAATATGTATTTTCAATAATTTACAACGTGTAAAGTGTTTTTTTCCACATTTTAACATGCGAGCAATTGTGGTTATATTTTGTATGGGGTGCGCTTGTTAAAAAAATTAGAGATGGGGTCTCGTTACATTTTTTTTTGGGGAAAATGACACTATTTTTAACAAACGCACCGCATACAAAAATCGTTAGTGCAGCATCATTGTTCACATTATAATTGAAATGGGAACAATATTGCTGCATTAACAAACCAAAAAAATAAAAAAAAGTGTTTATTTTTTTTTTAATTTTTTTTTTTAATTTTTTTTTATTTTTATTTTTCATTTTTTTTATTTTTTACAAATTTTTTAACTTTCATGTTTGGTATCGTTGGAACGGCCATGCTCTGGCCGATCCAACGATATCAAAATTTAACCCCTAGCTGCCACGGATCGGGAGATAGGGAGTTCATTGGAACTCCCTATCTCCACAGTTGGTGGCAGTTAGGGGTTAACTGTAGGACTGGCGTCATCGTGCTGCGCACGATGACGCCAGTCCTCTGGGGGAGTTCCCGGAAGCTTGGCCGACATCCAAGATGTCGGCCAGCTCCCGGGAAGGATCGCGAATCGGCGCTTTTCAGCGCCGATTTGCGATCCAGCTCCCCAGGGGTTAATGCCAGGCATCATTTGGAAGGGCAGGCTGTGCCCTTCCAAATGATGCCTGGGTTAAGCCCCTGTGTGCCACCGATCGGGAGGAGAGAGGTCCGAAGGACCTCCCCCCTCCCTTTCAGGCGCCTCCTCCGCACATGCGGGGGGGGCGCCTGAATTAGGTGTCATCGCGCCCCCGCGATGACACCTAATGTTGGCGGCTGCTGGTCCGGATGCCGGGCTGACATCCAGGATGTCAGCCCGCACCGGAGGGGCCAGCGATTGGCCGGAACCCGGCCGAACGCTGACCCCAAGCTGAGGACGCGCTCAGCGCGTCCTCAGCACACCAGCGGTAATGCTGAGGACGCGCTGAGCGCGTCCTTAGCATTGAAGTGGTTAAAAACTTTTTTTAAAAAATTTTTTGTCCTTGTTTCCTGTCCCCCAGGGCACTACCCGGACCCCCATATGCAAATATGGCAAATATCTAGCATATATGCCCTCTTGGAGGGCACTCTAAAAATCGAACTTTGAGTCCCATTGACTTGTATTGAGTTTGAGTTCGAGTTCGAACATTTGAAAAGTTCGAGTTCGAATGCGAACCGAACTCGGGGGTGTTCGGCTCATCCCTACTGACGGCGGGTCTTATGGTGGCACGTTCATGGAGATCTGCACACCGCCTATTGGGACTGGCTGACGCAAATGGAGGAAGTGCGGAATCAAGAGCATTTGGTGGCTGGGATGGGGAACTTACTGGAGAAGCATCTACACAAATGATTCCATTGGTGCAAGCACCTGTCTTAGGCGGCTTGCCGCGGACGATCTGGGATTTGAAAGCGAGTGCTGACGTTCTCACGCTGTGACACACTGTGTTACTCACGCCGTATTTGGGGTTTCCTCTGACGACACTGGCGCCGCTGTAGCTGCCGCGCCCACCCACGTCCTCCATACCACTCCCCGAGGTGGTGAGAGGCCCTACTCCTAATATCATCTACCTTTCCACTTAGATTCCCTCTCCCCCCTTTTTTTTTTTGTGTGTTTATCCCCCTTTTCTTCTCTATTCTTCTTCCTCACCGCCCCCCTCCCTGCTGCTCCTCCCACTTTTCACTTTACGACACTGATCATAACTAGCGATCTCCCTCCTATTTTGAAACCCTGAATTGATGACATACAGCTGGCGGTTATGGGTCAGGCTTTGAGTGGTTCGCTCTTTGGTTCCTCGTAGACCTATGCCCGTTGGACCTCTCTCGCCCGATGGGAGTATCGTCGATTCACCAACATGTGCAGAGGATTACGATACTGTTTGATGTTCCCGATTTAGGCTAGGGTCAGACTGAGGCAGTGCGAACGCGCGTTCTGGCGCACATAATCACGGCCGCACTAGCAGCAGATGCCGGGCAATGACAGCCAATATACGAAGTACGGTCGCACAAAAGTCCGGGCGCGCAACGCAAGTGGAAAATGAACGCATTTTTTCGAGAACGTTAAACCGCTGCTACTGACGTACAGAGTGCGCTGCGGCCGCATAGCAGCGTGTGTGCGTGATTAGGAGATGTCAGACGCTGCTAGTGTGCGGCCAACATAACGTTCAAACAGCCGGATTTCCCTAGACTTCTTTTCACCCCATCGTCATGAAATACGTCCAGAATTGCGCATCGTCTGACCACTTAAGCGTATTCCGTGAAAAAATGCGTGCGCACGCATCGACGTACATTTTGACGGTGGCCGCAGAAAATGCGCTCATCTGTCCCTAGCCTTACTCGACCTCTCTAATGGATATGCTTCTTTTTCATGTACTTTTTTGATTCAAGCTTATTGCCTACACTACCAGTTACAGATTGTTTGAAGATATTGATTTGATATGTTTATGCTGAACTGCCTACTGCATTGTTCTATTACGGTTACATGTATACCTTGTTTTTTTCTTTTGCTTTGAATAAAAAAAACAAAAAAAAATATACAGGGTAATTCAGAGAGAGGTAAAACTCAGAAGAATGACTGGAGAAGTGAAAATTCGAGGTAGAAATAGACAAACCAGAAATATTCTCCCATTTATCTCACTTTCCAAATTGAGTATTTGGTCTAGATTGTTCTCTTCTGCCATTCTCCCGGTTTTCACCTTTCACTGAATAACCCTGATATTCTACTTGGGGGGTGGAGTGAAAGCTAGAAAGTAAAATGAGCTGTATCACTTGCGCCACCTAGTGGTAGTACAGAATATCACAATCTTATGTTCAGATGTAGAAAAGAAATATAAACGAATAGATAAAACTTTGTAAATGAATAAAATGTGTAAAATTCCCAGGTACTCACATTTCAAATGAATCCAGCCGCTGATCACTTCCACTCGATGTTATATCCGATGCCACCATAGATAAATGAATAATCCAAGAAAATCAGGGTTATTCAAAGAGATCCGAATTGTGGCCTAAAGGTAATCGAAAAGTGAAATTCAGCGTACGGTTACTTTTCCTGGCCATTCGGCTATTCAGAGAACACAAACCAGCAGAGAAAAGTTGCCGAATTTCCCTGCTGTTCGGTGGTTTCATTCGACAGGTTTATTCAGGAGAATCCCATAGGCTTCAATGTTAAAAATATTCCCGTTTTTATTCAATATCTAATAAACCGTTCATTATAATATTCTGCAGTAAAGAGTCTCTTTATTTATAGATTTTTTTAGGATCTTTTTAGGCATTTTTTGTGATTTTTTTGTGATTTTTTTTTTTTCCTTTTTTTTAGATAGTTTTTTTCTTTTTTTCTGTAACAGCCCTTTTTATTATCATTCATTGGATCATATATGTAAATTACAGACATTTTCGTTCTGTAGTTTCTTTGCAAACAGCATTTCACTTTCAAACTGGATGGGTGGAGTAGAGGTAACATCACTGCTTTATAATCGTAGAGAGAGACTGTGTAGACCCAGGTTTGATCCCGGCAAGAGCACCTCTCCAGTAAGTGTCCTTGGGCAAAACAACTAGCGGTACATACGCACCCCCCAGGACATACTCGAAATTAGAAAAAAATCCTTTCTCTAAAAGAAAAAAAAAATTAAAACGTACTGTTCTTTTTTTGTTCACTCCATTCGTCTGCAGTGTCGGTTTTTCCGGCGGCTGCTCTGCGCTGTGATCGGCGGCTGCTTGGGTTTCTCTGGCATGTTCGGCGGGGTTAATCCAGATGTTTTTGCTGTTTCGGTGAGCGTTTGCCAGGTTTTGAGGTGAGTGTTCGACGGGTTTTCCCTGCACTACGACGGCCCTGTGGTGCTTGCTGAATACCTTGCAGGGTCACCAAATTGGGATCGCCAAATCGCACCAAATTGAAGAGAACAAAAAGTCAATGAATGTGCGGTGAATTTTCGATTCTCTTTGAATAACCCTGTCTGTCACTCTCAGTCGAGGGCGAGGGTGGAGCAGAGGAGAAGCTTCGTGTCAGGATGCGAGATGACGGCGACACATTGTCACTCTAAGCTCAATAAAGAGACGCTGCACACCAGAAGGCGAGTTCAGGCTCAGCTGATATCCAGGTCCTTCCACCACTCGGAATTGGTTGCTGCAGCCGCCCGGAGCTAAGTAGCACTGGATGGAGGAAGCTGGTTGCCCTGCCCGAGGGAAGAGGTAGATATCTGGGCTCAACTGGCTGCGGGCGCCAAGTGCACGGCAACCCATGCCATCCATGCACCCAGGGCAGGCACACCGGCAGCCCCACGGTTCCTACGCCACTGGGCTGCAGTGACACATGTGTAGCGCTCACTCCCGGAGGAGCCGCTGAATTTAAACCTCGGGTCAGTCTCCCAGCACTAGGGAATAAATATACACCAGCACTGTTGTGGATTTTATAAGTTTTATAGTTTACTGGTCTCAAATAAACTGGCATATATAGAGCAACACGTTATACATATATATTTACAGAAGTTCGTAATGCGAGAAAATGCGCAGCGGAAAAGAAAAATGAATATTAACCCCTTTGTTGTTGGAATGTGAGTCCCGTACAGGTTGTGTCCCAAAAGGTGTACGTGTATGCGTGTGTTGGTACCCGGGTACAAGATTCAACTGGCCAGTGAATAATTTAAATGTATCTTCGACTAGTCACGTTGGGGCCCTGTAGGTTTAGACAAACTTGCAGCGTGCTTTATTATTTTACTGTGGCCGGGAAGGCCTCTCACCCATCCGCCAGATACTCTGCGCTCTGCTCGACCCAGGACGTCTCTCTGCTTGACTTGACTGGGACTCTGTGCCACCGGATCCGTTTGTCTTGCTTGTCCGTTTCTGCCACAAGATGCTCAGCTCACCGCCTGCACTCCCATTAGGTCATCTGCGGTCTCCTAACTCGGGGTCCTTCAGCAACTCTGTATCTGTGTAAACTTATCAGCGGTGGATCGCTAGGTCTCTGGCAAGTAATGTGAACCGATCTCCAGCTCCGCAAGGCCGCACCTGCGCTCCGGCCTGGTCACGATCGTTGTCTGTCTCACGTGCGTCCTGCGCTCTTCACTCCTCGGCGCGATCTGGGTTTCCTCTGCACGAGGCTGCGGATGTAAGTCTTTTCTTCCCACCCACTTCCTGTTCCCAGCGCAAAACATGCTGGAAAACATAGTCCCATTGTCCAGTGTCTCTTACATTGCGCTTGTCTCCCTCTGGTGGCCAAAAATAAGTACTACAGCAACAGTGTTTTAAACCAGCGCTATACTCTCCCCCTCCTAGAACTCTTGGGTCTCTCCAAGGAGGTATTACAGTTGCATTACATTTCAACATAACATTAGGCAACATATACAGGCTCAGCAGCAAGCATACAATTGGTCAGATACACTTCCTCAAGTTGACTCATGCTTCTGACTACCTCAGCTAACATAGCAGACACTTCGGGCAACATTCGCACCGTGGTAACAGCCTCTTCAGTGCTATGTCCTGGTGAGTCGTAGGTGAGTCTTTGAGGGGGTCGGACAGAACGTTTTGGCTCTGGCTCAATCCGTTCCTTTTCAGGTGGAAGTACTACAGGTGCGGGTTCAGTTCTTTCATCCACAACTGGAACAGACATCTCTTCGGAGTATGATCCTTCCAGTGAAGGCATAGAACTGTAATCATAAGATGCGGCTTCAGGAACTACAGGGATTTCAGAAGTCTCGGGAACTTCCAATTGGAATTCAGGAGCCTCAGGCCTCAGGTTACTTTCCCACCATTCAGGAACTGGAATGACCTCTTCAGGCTCTGGTGAGCGCACCCAGTCCAGACAAAAGCTTTCTTCCTCACTGTCCCCTTCACTCTCTTCAACAACCCGTGTCTGCTGAGACCGAGTAACGGGAGTTAAGCGTGGAGCAGGAGGGTTTGGCAGAGAAAGTTTGTCACCAACTGGTATCCTTACAGCCTCTCTCAAAGGTAACAGATGATTCCGGTGCCAGTTTTTAAGAGACCCAGCCTTTCCATCCGGTCGGATTTGGTAAACTGGCAGACCCGGCAGTTGCTTGCAGACAATGGAGACCTGAGAACTCCATCTATCCACCAACTTATGCCTTGCAGCAGCACCCAAGTTCTTCAACAAAACCCTATCACCTGGTTGTAGATCCTGTATCCGAACTTTCAAATCATAGTTCCGCTTATTCCTCTGTTCCCTTTTTCCTGAGGTCAAACGAGCCTGTTCAAACGCAGAGGCCAAGTTCTTCCGAAGTCTATCCACATAATTTCTGTGAGAAGCTATCGACGTCTGGTCCAGAGATAGCCCAAACTCAAAATCAACCGGTAGTCGAGCTTCTCTTCCAAACATAAGACGGTACGGTGAGTTTCCAGTAGCGTCACTCTCCGTTCTGTTGTATGCATGTACTAGCGTAGCTATGTGACGACTCCAGCTCTGTTTCTCTCTGTTTGACAGTGTCCCCAACATGTTAATCAGCGTGCGATTGAACCTTTCGGGTTGAGCATCACCTTGAGGGTGATATGGTGTAGTTCGGGTCTTCTGAATTCCCAACAGTTCCAGTAATTTCCCAACAAGCTGGCTCTCAAAGTCTCTACCCTGATCAGAGTGTATTCTCCTTGGTAGGCCATAGTGAACAAAAAACTTTTCCATTAAAACCTTCGCCACCGTAGGAGCACGTTGGTCTTTCGTGGAAAAAGCTTGGGCATAACGTGTGAAATGATCAGTCACTACTAGAATATTTCCCTGCCCACTAGCATCCGGCTCTAAGCACAGGAAATCAATGCACACCAAATCCATGGGTCCTTGACTTTGTAGGTGGCTCATTGGAGCGGTTCGGGTCGGTAGGGTCTTCCTTTGGATACACCTCAGACATGAATGGCAGTAACTTTCCACTTCAGCTCTCATGCAGAGCCAATAGAATCTGTCTCGCACCAGCTTAAAAGTTCTCTCTGCACCTAAATGTCCATGTTCATCGTGTAACGACCGCAGCACATCCTCTCTGTGCTTAGTGGGAAGGAACAACTGTTGGGTCTCTTCAGCATTGTTCGAGGGGCCCCTTCGGTAGACCACCCCATCCAACATCTTCAATCGTTCCCACTCTTTATATACCAATCTGGCCCCTTCTGGGGAATTTGTCAGAAGAAGCTCCCGTTGGTTCGTGTTCAGGGCCTTCACGGTTAATGCAATCAAAGGGTCTTCAGCCTGATCAGCTCTCAGCTCCTGTTTTGAAAAAGTAGGCAAACTTTCATCCCTCAGCTGCGTAGGATTACAATAGAACTCTGGAACAGCCGCAGCCATAACTCCTATGGCTTCCGCTTCAATCCCTCCCTTGACCCGGCGCTCTGTTCCTTGACATAAAGCTTGTACCCCATCTGGAGGTAACTGAGTCCATTCTGTAGTGTAGGGTCTTCTTGACAAAGCATCGGCATCTCGATTATTCACCCCAGGGCGATACTTCAGGCTGAACCAAAACCCTGACAGAGCGGCCAACCACCGATGTCCCGTGGCGTCCAGCTTTGCAGTAGTAAGGACGTAGGTCAGAGGATTATTATCTGTCTTTATCACAAATTGGGCTCCATACAGATAGTCTTTTAGCTTATCTACCACCGCCCACTTCAAGGCTAGAAACTCCAACTTGTGGGTAGGATAGTTCTTTTCTGAGGGCGTAAGGCTCCGGCTCACATACGCTACAGGCCTCAGCAATCCACCATACTCTTGGTACAGGACTCCCCCTAGACCTTCTCTACTGGCATCCACATGCAGTTCGTACGGCTTGTGAGGATCCGCGTAAGCCAAGACAGGAGCTCGAGTTAGACTCTCAGCTTCACGAAAGCACCTTCACATTGACTAGTCCATTCTCCCTGGATAGATTCTCGAGCCTTCCTTGGCCCTGGAGCCGACGAATTTCGGTCAGAGGCCTTGTGGCCTTCCTCTGTGTCTTCTTTCTGTAGGAGCTTGTTCAGTGGTTGAGCTATCTTGGCAAATCCTCCTAAAAATCTTCGATAATAGGAGCAGAACCCCAAGAAAGATCTAAGTTCAGTAACATTTCGGGGTCTAGGCCAGGAAGCTACGGCTTCCAACTTCCGAGGATCTGTCGAAATGCCTTCTGCTGAAACCACATGTCCCAGATATGTAACGGAAGGTAAGCAGAATTGACATTTTTCCAGAGACAATTTCAACCCCTCTTCATGGAGCCTCTTCAAGACCTTCTCCAACCGTTGTTCATGTTCTTCCAGAGTCTTCCCGAACACAATAATATCATCCAGATACTCTAATACTTCGATCAGGTTCATGTCCCCAACGGTCTTCTCCATTAACCGTTGGAACGTGGCTGGAGCTCCCATAAGGCCTTGAGGCATTCTGTTGAACTCAAAGAACCCCAGTGGGTAGATGAACGCAGTCTTCTCTTTGTCTTCAGGATGCATTGGTATCTGGCGATACCCACTTCGCAGGTCTAGTACACTAAACCATTTTGCAGACACTGTAAGGCATCTTCTATCCGAGGAGTAGCTTATTGATCTGGGATGGTTCTCCGATTTAGCGTGCATAGTCTATACATAGACGGACAGAACCATTCTTCTTCCGGACCATTACTATTGGAGATGCATACGGGCTCCTGGACTCTTGGATCACCTTAGTTCTTTGCAGTTCATTCAGCTGTTCTCGTAGATCATCCAAGTCTCCCAACGGAACTCGTCTTGACCTTTCTCGAAACGGCTTGTCTTCCTGTAGTCGAATGCGATGCTCAGTACTCTTAGCTAGGCCCACATCGAACTCATCCTTGGAGAACAAGTCCCTCCACTTTAGGACCTGGGACTGAAGACGTTTCTTCCATTCAGGTGAGGTGGGAGCGTCCTTGGGGTAGAACCTTTCATCTGGAATCTCTTTATCCACTCCCCCTCCTAAATCGGTAGGAGAGAGAGGCGTAGCAGATGCTACTTGCCGGATAGGCATTCGTGCTTTCAGGACCACTGGAGAATCAGACACATTACACACACTGACTGAGACTCTTCCTCGTGTTCGTTTTGAAGCTCTCGTGGAGATTATTTCAGGGATTACTTCTACTCCGGCTTCACTCCCATGATTAAAATTGGTTTCCAGTACCACATAGGGACCTGGTTGTGATCCATTCAACTTGACTGAAGCCCGGAAGCTCGCTACTTCTCCCGATTGCAGAACCTTCTCTGTTCGTTCCAATCTCCATAGGCGCCCCACTTCAGCAGGTACCTTCTGTTCTTCGACCATTCTCTGATAGACTGGACGTAACATCGGGTGTACTCCCTTGGTAGAACCTTCTTCCAGTACCATAAAAGTCAGGAGACGTCGCACCAGATCAGTATTCGTCCCCATGACCATAGAACTTCTGTTTGCCCCTGAAGGCCGAGGACACACAATGGCCAATGCATCACAACCTCCAGACTGTCCGATGACTTCGGATCTGATATCTAACTTCACCTGTAGATATCCGTAATAGGGAAGTTTCTCAGTTCCGATACCCCAGATTTCCAGGTCCTTCAATTTCTGTAGAGGTATGTGCTTCAAGTGCTTCTCGTAGAAGTCTATGTAGATCAATGTCACTTGAGCCCCTGAGTCCAACAGAGCTTTAGTGTAGACTCCCACTACTTGGATTGGCACAATGGGAGAAGGACCTAACAGGAAGTTTAGACCCAGTTTGTTGTACCCTGGCCTTCTTCTTCGCCCGTGTAGGTTTTGGGTGTGCATTGCTTCCCCATGACGCAGGACCGGATGCTAAGGGAGTGACTCTTTCAGTCCTGGCAGGCTCAGCAGTTGGCCAGACTCTGGGCCCTCTCGGCCTCTAAGTCCTGGCTTGATTTTTGGAGCGGGTTTTGACCATTGAGCACCTAGTTTGCTCCTTCACTTGTGCCCTCTGGCATTTCCCGCTGGTGAGGTAGATAGTAGCCCCTCCAAGGCTTTTAGGAGCTCTTCTACCATATTTCTTTGAGGCTTTTGGATTGTGCGCGGAAATGACACATTTCCCCACAACTGAAACATCTCTTTTTTGAAGACGGAGACGCACTTACTTGCTGTGATTCGGTTGAAGGACCCAGGCCAGACACCACAGCAACTCCAGTTGTCCGCATATCAGCAAGGAACTTCTGCATATCGGTCTGTGTCTCTGCCACCTTCAAAAGTGCTCGGCACAGGTCCGCATGCGCCTGTTGCAATTCCGCTTGAGTTTCTTGTACCTTCTTAATGGTCTTGTGCAACTCACTATGTGCAGAAAGTGTTAGTTCTTTTGCAGCATTCTCTGTGGATTTAGGAACAACCAAACGCTCTTGTTCGTCCACTTCGGATCCATAGGTGTCTAACGAATCATCTTCAGGTTGCAGACATTCGTTGTGCCTCACGGGTTGTGCGTAAGCTCTTTCTCCTCTCCTAAAGGATTTTTCTTCAAGTAAAGCCTCTTCCTCTCTGACAGCTCGGATCAGTTCCAGGTATTTCAATTCTCGGTTACCTTCCCTGCTTCTCAGCTGTAGCATCACCGGATCTAGAGGTTGAGCGCCCCTCAGGATCTGCTGCATTCGGATTTTATCTATTTCGGCCGGTTCGGCCCCTTTCTTGAGAAGTATCTGGTGCAGAATCTTATCTAGGCGCCTTATATATTCAGTCATTTTCTCACCTTTTCGCTGGTAGGTGTGTTCATACTGGTACACGAGCTCCGCAGCCTTTTCCATTCGCCCAAAGACTTCCTGTAAAATATTTAGATAATCTAAAGCAGTGCAGTCTTGCTTACTCAATTTTAGGTTTCTTTCAGCCTCTGACGCAGGTCCCTTTAAGCTCTCAGTAATCCTTTTCTTCTTTTGCGCTTCAGGGACGTCCCACTCATCCAGAGCCTGCAACGCCTGTTCTACCCATTCTTCAAAGGTTTCTTCTCCCGCCGGAATTGGTACGTTTCCAGTAAAATTTCTTAACCGTCGATAACCAAAGTTAGTGTGCGGAGGGCTCGTTCTTTGACATTTAGCCAGCAAATCTCCAATAGCCACTATAAATTGAGGCCCGATCATGGCCAGCGGACTGTGCGCGGGAACACTTGCGGGATTCGCCACGTGGCGTACTTGGCTGAATTAGTTGAATTTCCACCTCGTCGGTCAGCTTCACTCTCGCACCCTGAAAACACACTGGAACACCCTTTCTCCACTCAAAAAGAGAGGTATCTGGGTTCTCTTTAATGTCCAGGATTAACCCCCGATGATCTGGTGTCAGCGCGGCCACGGCCTGGCGAATCTGATCTTCGGCCTAAGTGTCTGCAGGAATATCCATGACTATACACAATTCTGACTACTGTGCTCCTCACACCATTTGGCAGCAGTGTCTGGATCCATCTTTAACCCTTTAAATGCGTTTTTTCCAGAGACTGGATCCCGGACGAGCCCCCACGTGTAGCGCTCACTCCCGGAGGAGCCGCTGAATTTAAACCTCGGGTCAGTCTCCCCGCACTAGGGAATAAATATACACCAGCACTGTTGTGGATTTTATAAGTTATATAGTTTTCTGATCTCAAATAAACTGGCATATATAGAGCAACACGGTATACATATATATTTACAGACGTTCGTAATGCGAGAAAACGCGGAGCGGAAAAGAAAAATTAATATTAACCCCTTTGTTGTTGGAATGTGAGTCCCGTACAGGATGTGTCCCAAAAGGTGTACGTGTATGCGTGTGTTGGTACCCGGGTACAAGATTCAACTGGCCAGTGAATAATTTAAATGTATCTTTGACTAGTCACGTTGGGGCCCTGTAGGTTTAGACAAACTTGCAGCGTCCTTTATTATTTTTTTATTTTTTTTAAATTCTTTATTTATAAAAAGTTTAACAGATCACAAATAGAACATCCATATGTATATGTGCGAAGCGACCCCGTGACTACCCTAAAAAGCATGGGACAACAAGCCCTTGAAAAAATCGAAGCATCAAAAAATCAAGGTTAAAACTCAGGGGACAGTTCGCTGCCAGGGTCATCTCAGTTAAGGAAAGTGCAAAAGAGGGGAGGGGGGGTGGGCACGGGAAAAACAGTTCAAAAAAGGATCAAAAACCCAAATAACCTCATAATCCCTCTGCATCCCCATGGACCTGAGATCCAACGTGGATCCCAACCAACCTCAAGTCCCAAAAACTAGGGGCTGAACAGCAGACCAAAAACTAGGTATGTCTCCAGCAGGAGGAGGCGAAGAAGGACGTGCGGACAAATACAATGTTCAACCTGGGCAGACCTCCGACGCTTCCCGTGAGAGGCCCGCTCCGGATAGGACAGACCATGCTTCAGCAGGGTCCGCTATAGTATAGGACACATTTCTGTGGTTCACCTCCATGGATCCTGCCGGACCCCAGCGGTACCGTACTCCCTTTGCTCGAAGAAACATCGCCACCTCCCGAAATCTCCGTCTCGCCACGAGGGTCACAAAAGGTAAGTCGCAGTACAACTGTAGGGTCGAATTCTCGAAGGTCACATCCGACCGGGCTCCTGGGGATGACATAAGCTGCACTTGCGTAGACACATCGACTGTCGTGGCGATGACGTCTCGTGGGGCTGCCGAAGGTGCCGTTGCTGCCTTCCGTACTCTAAATACCGATGGCAAACAGGCCAGGAGCTTCGGAGGAGAGATCCATAACTTGGCGACCTAAACGGTCCATGTATCGTAAAAAGGTCAGCCGCAGGAACCATCTCAAGAATCCACCGGATGCGTACATTACGTCGGCGATGTCTCGTCTCCAAGGTTTCTATGGAGCGAGACAGAAGGGCGACTTGTGAACGGAGCTCCACCACCTGGGCAGAGAGGAGAGTCTGTGCAGAGGTCGTTTCAGCTGACTGAGTCCGCACTGCTGTCACTTCTTTTCTCATCACTGCAATCTCAGTCCGCATGCCAGAAAATTCAGCACGCCACGACCTCATCTCCGCCATAAAAAACCGGCGGTCACCTTTCGTGGAAGGAAGCGAATCATCGCCGTTGATATCACAGATGTTGGTGGGAGAGATCTGTAGGAAACGCGGACCAGGTAGCGATGCAGGTGGAAGTCCATCACACCGTGGCGGTACCAAAGCACCGCGGGCCCCTGCAGAACCTGCACCACCAGAGGCCAACAGTAAGGAGTCCGAGTCCGAGGGAGGCCGATCCTCCACTGAGCTCCCCTGCAGCACAGCGCAGGGCTCCACCGGACCCACACAGTCCCCTAACTAGCCAGCGAGCGGCGCTTCGCCTGCACCCATTTTTTAGCCGCCGTGCCGGCCGCCTCCAGCTCCTTCCCCGGGGTCAATAAGGTAAGTAGCTGCTGGTCTCCCATAGCGTCTCAAGGCCAGTAACCTTCCCCATCATCCGATGAGCCATACTCCATTGCAAGGGTGGGGGGAGGGGCCGAAACCCGGGATTTACCTCCACCGATCAAAGACACCTGAATATCCCGCTGGCGGGGTCCCTCCGTCCCAGCCCGGCGCGTCGCTGTATTTATCCCCATCTTCAGCCTGGGCGAGCGGCTCCGCAGCAGGCAGCCAGAGTACGTGGATCCAAGATGGCCGATGCCACTAGACCTCACTCCCAATCTCCAGGCAATCTGCCCCAGGTATGCGCCGCCCGGATCCAAATGACCTCACAAAGCTAGTCCACCCGGTCAGATGTCCACTCGGGACCGCTTAGAACTTAAGTGCCGGCCAAAAGAAAGCACTAAACATCTCCTCAATCTTTGTTGCAGCAGTGGAGCCCGGCAAGATGCGTCCTCTCTCCTCGGCAGTTAGCTCCGCCCCCCGTGCTTTATTATTTTACTGTGGCCGGGAAGGCCTCTCACCCATAAACCAGATACTCTGCTCTCTGCTCGACCCAGGACGTCTCTCCACTCGACTTGACTGGGACTCTGTGCCACCGGATCCGCTTGTCTTGCTTGTCCATTTCTGCCACAAGATGCTCAGCTCACCGCCTGCACTCCCATTAGGTCATCTGCGGTCTCCTAACTCGGGGTCCTTCAGCAACTCTGTATCTGTGTAAACTTATCAGCGGTGGATCGCTAGGTCTCTGGCAAGTAATGTGAACCGATCTCCAGCTCCGCAAGGCCGCACCTGTGCTCCGGCCTGGTCACGATCGTTGTCTGTCTCACGTGCGTCCTGCGCTCTTCACTCCTCGGCGCGATCTGGGTTTCCTCTGCACGAGGCTGTGGATGTAAGTCTTTTCTTCCCACCCACTTCCTGTTCCCGGCGCAAAGCATGCTGGAAAATGTAGTCCCAGTGTCTCTTACATTGCGCTTGTCTCCCTCTGGTGGCCAAAAATAAGTACTACAGCAACAGTGTTTTAAACCAGCGCTACACATGCACAGTAATGACATCAGAAATAATAATATGAACAATAATAATATTGACACATAACAGACACCCTATACTCTTAAATGCACAGGGTGACTAGACACAGGAGAGAGATGGGGAATAAAATGATGTGTCAGACCCCCCCAGAACCCACACACCCCACACCTCCCGACAGTAAAGCCAAATCCAGGAACCCCAAGTTCAAAATGACTCCCGTCACACTGGATATATCAGTTTATCAGTTACCTCGTTATTTCAGCTCAGAACTAATCTATGAGTTTGATGATTTACATAAAGATTTTTTACAGATATGAATCTCTTTATTATATCAATGTATCCTCACACAGTTTCTTATTCCTTTTACATTTCCAGGAGAGAAATTGTTTTACAGATTTAATATCAACCAACCTCAAGCGTCATCGTCCCAACAAGGAAATTCCACCAGCATCACCTGCTCCTTCACCCCACCTCAAGACAAAGACCTGCTAAACATCAGGATTTACTGGAGAGCGGGCAGCCCCCGAGGAGCGTACGCTTATCACCCCAATAAGGAGATGATTGATCCTCACTATAAAGACAGGACAGAACTGAAAGGGAATCTGGATCTGCACATAATGAATGTCCAGGAGGAGGATGAGACCTCGTATTACTGCTTTGTGATGCTCACATTGTGCACCTCGTTTAACAATTATAAACCTGTGATTGACCACGGACGAGGAACCCACCTGACAGTGACAAGTAAATGTCCTATGACAGCTATCTGTCACTCTGCTCCTCTGTATAACACACACAGCTATCTGTCACTCTGCTCCTCTGTATAACACACACAGCTATCTGTCACTCTGCTCCTCTGTATAACACACACAGCTATCTGTCACTCTGCTCCTCTGTATAACACACACAGCTATCTGTCACTCTGCTCCTCTGTATAACACACACAGCTATCTGTCGCTCTGCTCCTCTGTGTAACAGACACAGCTATCTGTCACTCTGCTCCTCTGTATAACACACCACAGCTATCTGTCACTCTGCTCCTCTGTATAACACACACAGCTATCTGTCACTCTGCTCCTCTGTATAACACACACAGCTATCTGTCACTCTGCTCCTCTGTATAACACACACAGCTATCTGTCACTCTGCTCCTCTGTATAACACACGCAGCTATCTGTCACTCTGCTCCTCTGTATAACACACACAGCTATCGGTCACTCTGCTCCTCTTTATAACACACACAGCTATCTGTCACTCTGCTCCTCTCTATAACACACACAGCTATCTGTCACTCTGCTCCTCTGTATACACACACAGCTATCTGTCACTCTGCTCCTCTGTATAACACACACCAGCTATCTGTCACTCTGCTCCTCTGTATAACACACACAGCTATCTGTCACTCTGCTCCTCTGTATAACACACACAGCTATCTGTCACTCTGCCCCTCTGTATAACACACGCAGCTATCTGTCACTCTGCTCCTCTGTATAACACACACAGCTATCTGTCACTCTGCTCCTCTGTATAACACACACAGCTATCTGTCACTCTGCTCCTCTGTATAACACACACAGCTATCTGTCACTCTGCTCCTCTGTATAACACACAGCTATCTGTCACTCTGCTCCTCTGTATAACACACACAGCTATCTGTCACTCTGCTCCTCTGTATAACACACACAGCTATCTGTCACTCTACTCCTCTGTATAACACACACAGCTATCGGTTACTCTGCTCCTCTGTATAACACACACAGCTATCGGTCGCTCTGCTCCTCTGTATAACACACACAGCTATCTGTCACTCTGCTCCTCTGTATAACACACACAGCTATCGGTCGCTCTGCTCCTCTGTATAACACACACAGCTATCTGTCACTCTGCTCCTCTGTATAACACACACAGCTATCTGTCACTCAGCTGTGTGTGTTATACAGAGGAGCAGAGTGACAGATAGCTGTGTGTGTTATACAGAGGAGCAGAGTGACAGATAGCTGTGTGTGTTATACAGAGGAGCAATCTGTCACTCTGCTCCTCTGTATAACACACACAGCTATCTGTCACTCCGCTCCTCTGTATAACACACACAGAGATCTGCAGTGGCGACTCTAGGAACAATATTTAGGGGGGCACATAAGATACCGCAGTCAAAACTGGGGGGGCAGTAATAATTTTCACCACTAAACCAAACCACTGAATAAAACTAAGGGCCATCACTAAAGGAAAAATTTAGCGCGAGTCGCTAAAACGTAGTGCCTGACGACCTACTAACAGCACCTTGTCCGCGGTAGTCCATGATAAAGGTTGTATAGCGTAGGGATGAGCCGACCACTCCCCGAGTTCGGTTCGAGCCTGAACCCGAACTTCCCATTTGTTCAGGACCGAACCCGAACCCGAACCCCGTGCAAGTCAATGGGGCTGAAAATTCAGTTTTTTAGAGTGCCCTCCAAGAGGGCATATATGCTACATATTTGCCATAAAAGGTGTATGGGGGTCCGGGTAGTGCCCTGGGGGACAGGAAACAAGGACAAAAAGTAAAAAAAAACGTTTTTAAAGCGACAGTTAGTTTTCCATGAAATAAGGGTTAAAAATAAAAACAAAATATTCCTTCAAATATTGTGCCTAGGAGGTCCCCATAACCTGTCTGTGAAGTGGCGGATTTCTAGGATGTATAGAAACACTTAAAAACAAAAAATTGACGTTTCATATGACGGTAAATGCTTTTCCTTTAATCTATCCATAAACAACTGCTTGGGGCGGCAGTCTGTATGAAAAGACATTTTAGGACGCGCAGAAAAAGTTTAGTGTTTATTGGGCTAAATTATTGTGAAACTTATGCAGGCTTTGGATGAAAGTAACAATAGGTGCTTTAAAATTGGGCTTTAAGGCTAGGGTCAAACTAAAGCATTTTTACACGCGAACGTAAAAAAGTGCGTCCGAACGCATTGATGTATTTTTTCACGGAATATACAAAAACGGTCATACGATGCGCAGTTTCGTGCGTGATGTTTTACGAATCCAAACCAGGAAACTTTTTGCGTCTGGACGTTATGTTGGCCGGACACGAGCAGGGTCTGACGTCTCCTAATCACACACACACACCGCTAGCGGGCGCAGCGCACTCTGTACGTCCGTACTAGCGGTTCTGCGTTCTTGAAAAAATGCGTTCATTTTCCACTTGCGTGGCGCGGGCAGACTTTCGTGCGACCGTACTTCGTATATTGGCCATCATTGCCCGTCATTTGCTGCTAGTGCGGCCGTGATTAAGTGCCCCAGAACGCACGTTAAAAGTGCGCTGGTCTGACCCCAGCCTTAGCATCGGCAACAGTGCCGTCACACCGTAACCCCTCTGAGGATATGAACCTGATACAGGCGTCAATGGCAGTGCACCCAGATATTGTGCCTTTAGTGCCAGGCATGCAAGTACTATCGTACAGTAACCCCTCTGTGGTATTGTGGAAGAATGCAGGGGTGGACCATGTGGTCCTATATTGAAAAGTGTTTTTTTTTTATCTGTTAATGGGCGTCAGTGCACCCAGATATTGTGCCTTTGGTGCCCGGCCAGCAAGTATCATCATACAGTAACCCCTCTGTGGTATTGTGGAAGAGTGCAGGGGTGGACCATGTGGTCCTATATTGAAAAGTTTTTTTTTTTTTTAATGGGCGTCATTGCAGCCAGATATTGTGCCTTTCATGGCAGCAAGTGCCTTCACACATAGTTACATAGTTACATAGCTATATTGGCTGAAAAAAGACATGCGTCCATCGGGTTCAGCCTCTCCCACATAACCTACTGCTGTTGATCCAAAAGAAGGCAAAAAACCCAGTCTGAAATGCTTGCCAATATGCAACATACTGTGAAAAAATTCCTTCTTGACCCCAGAATGGCAGTCAGATTTCTCCTTGGATCAAGAAGCTTTTACCCACATATTAAATATTATAACCCTTAATATTCTGTGTCTGCAGGAAGTCATCCAGTCGTTTTATAAAAGTCTGTACAGACTCTGACCCAACCACCTCAACAGGCAGAAAATTCCACAGCTTTATTGTTCTCACCGTAAAATAACCCTTCCTATGCTTTAAGCTAAATTTTCTTTCTTCCAGTCTAAATGGGTGACCCCGTGTCCTGTGTATAGTCCTGTTAATGAATAGGTTATCAGACAATGGTTGATAATGGCCCCGTGTATATTTAATAAAGGTTATCAGATCCCCTCTAAGGCGCCGTTTTCTAAACTAAACAGGTTTAAGCTTGTTAGTCTTTCCTCATAACTTAACCCTTCCATTCCCCTTATTAATTTAGTTGCCCGTCTCTGCACTTTTTCTAGCGCTACAATATATTTTTTTAAGACCGGTGCCCAAAATTGCACGGCATATTCAAGGTGCGGCCTGACCATTGATTTATATAGAGGCAAAATTATGTTTTCATCCCGTGAGTGAACTCCCCTTTTAATGCATGCCAATACTTTGCTGGCCTTGGCGGCTGCTGTTTGACATTGCACATTGTTACTTAGTTTTGAAGTCTATGATTATTCCCAAATCCTTCTCCTGCTTGGATTTCCCTAACTCCGTACCATTTAGGGTATAAATTACTTGTGTGTTCTTCACTCCAAAGTGCATAACTTTGCATTTATCTACATTAAATTTCATCTGCCATTTAAGTGCCCAGTCCCCCAATCTATCTAAATCCCTCTGCAGCGAAGTAACATCCTGCTCACATTGTATTACTTTTCCTAGTTTTGTGTCATCTGCAAACACTGATACATGACTTTCAATGCCTATCTCAAGGTCATTTATAAATAAAATGAATAGTATTGGTCCTATAACAGACCCCTGAGGGACACCGCTTACCACTGGTGTCCATCTTCAAAATGTACCATTTATGACCACTCTCTGTATCTTATCTTTTAGCCAGTTTTCTATCTAAGAACAAGTATTTTCATCTAGACCAATTTTTCTTAATTTAAATAGTAACCTTTTGTGTGGAACTGTGTCGAAAGCTTTGGCAAAATCTAAGTAAATCACATCCACTGCGACCCCCTGATCTATACTTCTACTTACTTCCTCATAGAACGTAATTCGGTTAGTCTGACATGATCTGTGTTTCATGAAACCATGCTGATTTTTGCCAATTACATTATACCTCCCAATAAATTCCTGAATATTATCCTTAGTAACCCCTCAAATACTTTCCCAGCCACAGATGTTAAGCTCACAGGTCTATAATTCCCAGGCACAAATTTTAAACCTTTCTTAAATATAGGGACCACGTCAGCTTTTCTCCAATCCTCTGGTACTATTCCTGAAAGAAAAGAATCTTGAAAGATTAAGAACAGAGGTTTACATATTTCAACACATAGCTCTCTCAGTACTCGCGGGTGAATTCCATCTGGCCCTGGGGCTTTATTTACATTCACATTGTTTAATTTCTGCAAAACCTAGTCCTGAGTCAACCAGTCACTTTGTATTAGTAAGTTTTTATTAATGAATTGCATGTCTCCTGTTATAGGTTTCTCTTTGATAAATACTGAAGAAAAATAATCATTTAAAATTTCTGCCTTATCCTGATCTTCAGTTAACAATAGCCCTGACTCAGATTTTAGTGAACCTACATTTTCACTCTTGGGTTTTTTAGAATTTATGTACCTAAAGAATCTTTTAGGGTTGGTCACACCGTAACCCTTTTGTGGTATTGTGGAAGAGTTCAGTGCTGGAGGTTTTGTGAATGCAGAAGAGGACATCCCCTAACTATTCCATTACTTCAGCATCAGGGGATTGATAGCTAATGATCCAGGACTGATTCATTTTTATAAATGTCAGTCAGTCTACAGAGTCGGTGGACAGACGCACTCTTTTGTCTGTGACAAAACCTCCAGCGGCACTGAACGTCCTTTCGGAAAGCACGCTAGATGAAGGGCAACCTAGTAGCTGCATAGCATATTGGCTAAATTCTGGCCAGTGATCCAATCTCAACACCCAGTAAGCCAGTGGATCATCTGCTGGAAAGGTATCCAGGTCTGCCCTTGCCCCTAGGTAGTCCTGTACCATATGGTGAAGACGCTGGCAATGGGTGCCTACATTTGACGTCCCTGGGCGTCGAGGACTAAAAAAAATTAAAAATGCATCAGTCAAGCGGCCCTGGCCTTCACCGCTATTCCTCTGATCACCTGCAGCCTCAGAAGCACGTGTGTCAGCACTTGGTAATCTAACAGTGTCTGGAAAGGTGTTATACAAGTGTCGCTTTAGAGCGTCCTCAAGTCTTTTCATCCTGTGCTCCCTCTGTGCGGGCAGGATGAGCTCTGCAACTTTCCCCTTGTATCGTGGATCAAGAAGGGTTGCCAACCAGTAATGATCCCTCTCCTTGATAGCACGAATCCTGGGGTCCTTTAGCAGGCTTTGCATCATTAGGGAGCCCATGCAGCGTAGGTTGGAGGGGGCCTTGAGAGCTAGGGAAGGCCTACTCTTCCTCCCGCTGCTCTGCCTCTAGAGCCACATCCATAATTCCCTGCAGAGTGTGCTCCAGCAGGAACACTAAAGGAATTGTGTCACTGATGCATGCACTGTCCCTGCTCACCATCCTTGTTGCCTCCTCAAATGGTGACAGTACAGTGCATGCATCCTTGATCATCAGCCACTGCGGGGGGGAAAAAAAACAAGTTGACCTGAACCTGTCCTTGTGCCATACTCACACAGGTACTCGTTGATGGCACTCTGCTGCTTGTGCAGACGCTGCAGCATTGCTAATGTCAAATTCCACCGGGTGGGCATGTCACAGATCAGACGGTTTGTGAGAAGGTGGAATTCTCTTTGAATTTCTGCCAGGCGAACGCTTGCTGGGAATGACCGTCTGAAGTGGCTGCAGAGTTTTCTGGCCTGGATGAGAAGCTCTGGCAGCCCTGGGTACTTGGTTAGGAAACGCTGTTCCACCAGATTTAGGACGTGTGCTAGGCATGGTACATGCGTCAATTTACCCTTGCATAGGGCGGAGAGAAGGTTGCTGCCATTATCATAGACGATCATTCCCAGCTCAAGCTGGCGTGGTGTTAACCATCTCTGCACCTGCCCCTGCAGAGCTGACAAAATGTCGGACCCGGTGTGGCTCCTGTCCCATAAACAAACCAGCTCAAGCACATTATGGCATCTTTTTACTTGAGCCATTGCGTAGACCCTGTCAGGCGTCGGTTTAACTGCCACTTCCCCAGAGACAGAGAAGGAGGAGGAGGAAAAGGAGGAGGAGGAAGAGGTGGTTGTGGTAGAGCAGATAGACCTCATACAAGCAGCTTTCTGGAGGCGTGGTGGATGAACAAGCTACAGTACAGAGCCCCATCTTGGATCCCTCCCAGCTGCGATCAGAGTTACCCAGTGTGCCGTGAAGGAAATGTAACGACCCTGTCCATGCTTGCTGGACCACGTGTCTAAAGTGACATGCACCTTGCTGCTGACTGCCTTTCCCAATGACTGGATAACATTGTCTTCCACGTGCTGGTATAGTGCTGGAATGGCCTTGCGTGAAAAGTAATGGCGTTTTGGAACCTGCCACTGTGGTACAGCGCATTCAGCAAATTCACGGGAAGGGAGCAGAGTCTACCAGCTGGAAAGGCAGCAGCTGCAATGCGAGTAATTTTGCTAAGCTGGCATTTAGACGCTGTGCTTGGGATGGTTGGGACTATATTTTTTTTTCGCTGCAGCAGCTGCGGCAACGTAATCTAACTGCGTAAATCTTCAGCTACTGGGATGATGTCACATTGTGAGGAAGGACCTGCTGGTACATCCATTACTGTAGCATCATCCCTGTCGGTGGAGGTTGTAGGCAATTGCATGGCAGGACATACAGTGTGGGTAGAGACAGATGAGGAGGAGGAGGACCTACGCAAAGTTTTGCCCCAATGGGATGTGTGGCACTTGTTCATATGTCGCCTCAAGCACGTGGTACCCAAGTGTCCGGTGTTTATCCGATGCTTCAGCCTCCTCTGATATAGATTACAAATAGCAACGGTGGGGTCTGCTGTATAGTTCTTAAAGAACTCCCAGACAGCAGAGTTCCTGCATGTGTTCTTTGAGACAACAGCGCTCTGCACCGGAGCAGCTCTGACATGTGATGCCTTGGACTGGCTAGTGCTACAGTTGGTCACAGAGGATGTTGTGCCTCGTGTTTGCTGTGCCTCCTCCTCCTCCCCTCCTCCTCACTTGATTCCTCAATTCGATCTGGCACCCAGGTGGAGTCAGTGACCTCATCATCAATGTCATCTTCACCCCTATCTCCTTGTCACTGGAGCCAACTTGGCAGTATGCTGCAGCTGCGGCAACATGAGTGCCAGTTATTTGTGTGTCATCACTGGCACCCCTTCCTCTAGGTTGATTATACTCCCTTGCTCAACCTCAGAGATCAAATCAGAGCACTGTACTTGCTGTGCATCCTCAAGCAGCATGTCACTCTCATTGTAGTCAAACAATTCAGCTGACTCCTCCGTGTGTGATAGCGAGGCTACGGCAGGAGTAGCTGTGGACATGGAGGCTGCATTAGATGCTTTGGCAGCTGAGGTGGACTGTAAAGCACTAGAAGCCTGGCTGGCAGAGGACTCGGAGGATGAGGATGCCTGGTTAGCCAATCCACCAAGTCCTCTGTATGTTGCTGCTGCTTAAGACGGCCAGCACCAATTAGAAAGGACAAGCGTGCCCTGCAGGATGCACCACGTCCACCACGACCAGAGACACTTCCTCCCGACACAGGGGCTGCTTGCCCTCTTATCTGTGGCTGGGAGCGTCTGCCTGTCCTTTTTGTTCTTTCAGACATGGTGAGTGATATATAGATTAATATATACAGAACTCTGATTCAACTCTGGTATAAAGATTTAAATAACTCTGGTATAACTCAGTGAGACACACTGATAGCTGGCAGCCAGTGACAAGAGACAGATCACCTTAATTCACAAATGTTTTAATAAATTAGTGAGCCCAAAATGCAGCGTGGTACTGTTTGTATGACGAGACACAGATCACCTTAATTCCCAAGTGTTTTAAAGAAATTAGTGAGCCCCAAAATACAACGTGGTACTGTTTGTATGACGAGACACAGATCACCTTAATTCCCAAGTGTTTTAAAGAAATTAGTGAGCCCCAAAATACAGCGTGGTACTTTTTGTATGACGAGACACAGATCACCTTAATTCCCAAGTGTTTTAAAGAAATTAGTGAGCCCCAAGATAGAGCGTGGTACTTTTTGTATGACGAGACACAGATCACCTTAATTCCCAAGTGTTTTAAAGAAATTAGTGAGCCCCAAAATACAGAGTGGTACTTTTTGTAAGACGAGACACAGATCACCTTAATTCCCAAGTGTTTTAAAGAAATTAGTGAGCCCCAAAATACAGCGTGGTACTGTTTGTATGACGAGACACAGATCACCTTAATTCACAAGTGTTTTAAAGAAATTAGTGAGCCCCAAAAATAATTGCTGGCACAGTGACAAGACCCAGAAAATCACCTCAATACACAAATGTTTTAAATAAAGTTGTAAACCCCAAAAAAACTTGCTGGCACAGTGACAAGACACACATCACCTAAATTCCCTGATATTTGTTCGAAATGAGACCCCCCCAGACCCCCCCAGTAGCGTGGCAGACTGGCAGTAACAACACACACAACTATCTTCTTTGAAATCTCCTCTGAAATGCGTGCAGAAGCGCTGCGTTGAAACCTTATATAGTGTGCTGCGGGACTTAGCTCTGTGAGCCCATGATTGGGAAAAATTTGCCCGATCAGGACTCTGAGCGGTGATTGGCATAGTGTTCAACCAGTCTTGCACCAGACCTGTGGTCAGGTGCAAGGCTGTAGCCAATTACGAGCTTCAGGCAGTGGGAAAATGCATTGTGGTCCATTGTGGTCGAACATGCGGCGAACACCCGGAAATGTTCGGGGTTCGCGATCTGCTCGAACAGGCTAAGTTCGGGTCGAACCCCGAACCGTCCGAACCCGAACAGCTCATCCCTAGTATAGCGCACACTAGGGAAACTAATGCGGTTGTGTACAGGATTGCACTGGAAAAAAAACAGTTCTGAGTGCCGGGCCATACCTATCCCCGCCCTCAAAAGGTAAACACATCCAGTGAATAATCTCAAACCCCTGCATTATTAAAATCCTCCAATGTGGCCTTATGCATGTTTTGATGCACACATATATTAAGGCTGATGGACATTGCATGATAAATGCCACCCAACAGCATGTACAATTCTTACACTGCATTTAATAGATCCAAAAGGAAGGCCAGGTGAGACGCAATAACTTTCCTGCTGCAGCATATCAATAATACATGTTTCAGGGCAAGACTTATTCATGTGTCCCTTTAAACATTGTCCACACAGTCACCCTAATAATCAGCTGCTTCCATACTATGAATAACCCCAGCATAAAATGTTTAGAATTAGGCAATATATTAGAATTGGGATAAATGTGGATAAAGGATATATTTATAGTAGAGCCGACTGCAACAACAGCGAAATTGCTGACCAGATCCATTACTATGTTGTATGGAGCCAAGAGAACACCTGTGCTGAATTCCTTTCAATTGCCTGTTAATTGCCTGTTAATTTTGGTCGAGGACCCGTTGTTTCTGTCTTTTTGGAGTTAGCACCAGGGATGAGCAGTAGGTAAAATGCTGCAGTTAGCTTCCCTCAAAATATTAGTGCTGGCACCAAGTGATCTGTTAGAGATCTCTAGCGCTCCCCGTGTTAAGTAAATGACGCGGAAAGTACATTAAGCTCGCGGTACAAATCGCTAATAGCGACGCACTAAGTGATTTTTCCCATTTGTAGCGGGAGACAAACGATCTGTTGATCAGGCGCTAGACTGAATTAACCTGGCGCTGACCATGCCGACGCAAGGGTTAACGCACACCAGGCAATAGTGCCCTAAATAAGTATATATATATATAAATAAGATTCCAAAACCCCAGAGTAATGTGATGCGATGATGCCTTTTTGTTTTACTAACCTGATACTTAAATTCAATATTTTATTTGCCGCAATTCGGCAGTTTTCGCTGAATGTCTGGTAGCTGCTTCAGCGACTCCACTTTTAGCAAATTACAGTGACCATTCGCTAAATAGGGAATTCACCCTATTTTCGGTGAAATAAATTCCCTGAAATGTGACGAAAAGCAGAGGATCTAAAGATCATAAGACCCTTTAGATTCTAACTTCCATAGTAACCCCTAAAATGCCATAAACCCAGGGAAATACAATAAAAATAATAAACAGTGTGGCATTTATCCTACCCATTAACCCCTAATATGCCATTAATCAAGGGAAAACATGAAATGAATACACTGTGAGGCATGTAGCCAACCCATTAACCCTTAAAATGCCAATAAGCAAGGAAAAAAATAAATGTATACTGTGAGGGATGAAGCCTGCCCATTAACCCTTAATACACAACTAAATCCAAGGCAAAAACTAACGTAATACACAATGTAATGTATAGTCTGAACATTAACCACTTCACTGCTGAGCCATTTCAACCCTGTGAAAATGTTTACGTTTAAGTGCACGTTTTTATTTAACGTTTTATGACTTTTACTTTACACTGAATATGGTCATGTTGGGTATCATTAGAAAGGCCAGAATCTGCCCTTTCCAATGACACATGCAGGGTAATTCAAAGAGCTCTGAATTGCTTGAGAAAGGTAACCGAATGCTGAAAATCAGCGTTCGGTTACCTTTCTTGGCCATTCGGCTATCCAGAGAGCAGGCAATTCTCCAAATCCTGGCGGATTGCCTGCACATACAGTGCCTGTTCGATGCCTGTTCGAGGGCAGTGAAATCCCCATGAAAAAGCACTGCTTCGTCTATTCAGAGAACAAAAACCAGCAGTGAAAGGTTCCCCTAATGCCCTGCCATTCGGTGGTTTAATTCGGCAAGTTTATTCTGGAGAATCCCATCGGCTTCAATGTTAAAAATATTCCCGTTTTAATTCAATATCTAATAAACCGTTCATTATAAAATTCTGCAGTAAAAAGTCTCTTTATTTATAGATTTTTTAGGATATTTTAAGCATTTTTCTGTTTTTTATTTTTTTTTTAAAGTCCGATTTTTTTTATTTTTTTTATTTTTTTAAGTTTACTTATTTTTTCTGTAACAGCCCTTTTTATTATCATTCCCTGGACCTCATAAGTAAATTTCAGACATTTTTGCTCAGTAGTTTCTTTGCAAACAGTGTTTCACTTTCACACATTCATACAAACTGTTTTGCTAATTTATTCACTGCCTCTTCTGCTGTGTCGAAGGCTGCGATCGGCTCCTGTTCGGGTTTCTCTGTGGTTTTCGGCAGGTTAATCCAGATGTTTTTGCTTGTTTTCGGCGTGCATTCGGTGGGTTTTGCGGTTAGTTTTCGTCAGGTTTGCGGCAGCTTTTCCCTGCAATTCGGGGACCCTGTGGTGCTTGCTGAATACACCGCATGGACACCGAAATGGGATCGACAAAACAAACCGAATTGAAGAGAATGAAAAGTCACAGAACGTGCTGTGACTTTTCGAATCTCTTTGAATTACCCTGATATACATAACTAGTTGTAAAGCCTGCCCAGAGGGCAGTCTATTGTGGATATACTGCCCCTGCTCATGGATACTGCCCCAGCTCGTGGATATTGCCCCAGCACGTGGATATTGCCCCAGCTCGTGGATACTGCCCCAGCACGTGGATATTGCCCCAGCACGTGGATATTGCCCCAGCTCGTGGATACTGCCCCAGCACGTGGATATTGCCCCAGCACGTGGATACTGCCCCAGCACGTGGATATTGCCCCAGCACGTGGATATTGCCGCAGCACGTGGATATTGCCCCAGCACGTGGATATTGCCCCAGCACGTGGATACTGCCCCAGCACGTGGATATTGCCCCAGCACGTGGATACTGCCCCAGCACGTGGATATTGCCCCAGCACGTGGATATTGCCGCAGCACATGGATATTGCCCCAGCTCGAGGATACTGCCCCAGCTCGTGGATACTGCCCCAGCTCGTGGATACTGCCCCAGCTCCTGGATATTGCCCCAGCACGTGGATACTGCCCCAGCACGTGGATACTGCCCCAGCACGTGGATATTGCCCCAGCACGTGGATACTGCCCCAGCACGTGGATACTGCCCCAGCACGTGGATACTGCCCCAGCACGTGGATATTGCCCCAGCTCGTGGATACTGCCCCAGGTCGTGGATATTGCCCCAGCACGTGGATATTGCCCCAGCACGTGGATGGATACTGCCCCAGCACGTGGATACTGCCCCAGCACGTGGATGGATACTGCCCCAGCACGTGGATACTGCCCCAGCACGTGGATATTGCCCCAGCTCGTGGATATTGCCCCAGCTCGTGGATACTGCCCCAGCACGTGGATACTGCCCCAGCACGTGGATATTGCCCCAGCTCGTGGATACTGCCCCTAGCTCGTGGATACTGCCCCCAGCTCGTGGATATTGCCCCAGCTCGTGGATACTGCCCCAGCACGTGGATACTGCCCCCAGCTCGTGGATACTGCCCCCAGCTCGTGGATACTGCCCCCAGCTCGTGGATATTGCCCCAGCTCGTGGATACTGGCCCAGCACGTGGATATTGCCCCAGCATGTGGATATCGCCCCAGCTCGTGGATACTGGCCCAGCTCGTGGATATGGCCCCCCGCTCGTGGATATGGCCCCCCAGCTCGTGGATATGGCCCCCCGCTCGTGGATATGGCCCCCCGCTCGTGGATATGGCCCCCCAGCTCGTGGATATACTCACCTACATCGGCCCTTAGCTCCTCCAGCGATGGCGGTCCCGCTTCCAGCGTCCTCTCTCTCTCTCTCCGTTGGTCGCCGGGATGACGTCACGAAAGCCTTTGACCCCGGGGTCAAAGGCTTTCGTGACGTCATACCGGCGACCAACGGGGAGAGAGAGAGGACGCTGGAAGCAGGACCGCCATCGCTGGAGGAGCTAAGGGCCGATGTAGGTGAGTATGTGTAGGCAACATCCCCCTACATTGGCCCGGAGCCTCAGCGGTGGCTGTCGTAGGCTGCTCGGCCGGCCTCCAGGCTTAGGCGAGCCCCCGGCTCGGCTGGGCCTGTAGGCCCAAGCCAAGCCGGGGGCTCGCCTGAGCCTGGAGGCCGGCCGAGCAGCCTGCGACAGCCGGAGGACAGTCACCGCTGGAGCTCAGGGCTAATGTAGGTGAGTATGTGCTCTCCACACCCACCCTGCTTACTCGGCCAGTATCCAAGCTTAGGCGAGCCCCCGGCTTGGGCCTAGAGGCCCAGCAGAGCCGGGGACTCGCCTGAGCATGGAGGCCGGTCGAGTTGCATGCTCGGCCGTCCTCCAGGCTCAGGCGAGTCCCTGGCTCGGCTGGGCCTCTAGGCCAAGCCAAGCCGGGGGCTCGCCTGAGCCTGGATGCCTGGAGGACGCCTGAGCATGCAACTCGACCGGCCTCCATGCTCAGGCGAGTCCCCGGCTCGGCAGGGCCTCTAGGCCCAAGCCAAGCCGGGGGCTCGCCTAAGCTTGGATACCGGCCGAGCAAGCAGGGTGTGTGTGTGTGTGTAGAGCACATACTCACCTACATCGGCCTCGAGTCCTCCACCGGTTCCACACATACTCACCGACATCGGCCCTTAGCTCCTCCAGCGATGGTGGTCCCGCTTGCAGCATCCTCTCTCTCTCCGTTGCTCGCCAGGATGACGTCACGAAAGCCTTTGACCCCCGGGGTCAAAGGCTTTCGTGACGTCATTCCGGCGAACAACGGAGAGAGAGAGGATGCTGCAAGCGGGACCGCCATCGCTGGAGGAGCTAAGGGCCGATGTCGGTGAGTATGTGTTAGGCAACATCGGCCCTGAGCTCCAGCGGTGACCTCCTCCGCCGAGCAGGCTGCTCGGCCGGCCTCTACGCTTAGGCGAGTCCCCGGCTCGGCTGGGCCTGTAGGCCCAAGCCAAGCGGGGGCTCGCCTGAACCTGGAGGCCCGCCTAGCAGCCTGCTCGGCCGGAGGAGGTCACCGCTGGAGCTCAGGGCCGATTTTGGGGTGTATTTTTTTGTGAACTTCGGCCCCGATCCTCCAGCGGTGAACTTCTCCGGCTGCCGCTGGCTGCTCGGCGGGCCTCTAGGCTTAGGCGAGTCCCCGCTCGGCTGGCCTGTAGGCCCAAACCGAGCCGGGGGCTCGCCTAAGCATAGAGGCCCGCCGAGCAGCCAGCGGCAGCCGGAGGAGGTCTCCGCTGGAGCTCAGGGCCGATTTTGGGTTGTATTGTTTGGGAACTTCGGCCCCGATCCTCCAGCGGTGACCTTCTCCGGCTGCCGCTGGCTGCTCGGCGGCCTCTAGGCTTAGGCGAGTCCCCGGCTCGCTGGGCCTGTAGGCCAAACCGAGCCGGGGGCTCGCCTAAGCCTAGAGGGCCGCCGAGCAGCCAGCGGCAGCCGGAGGAGGTCTCCGCTGGAGCTCAGGGCCGATTTTGGGGTGTATTTGTTTGGGAACTTCGGCCCCGATCCTCCAGCGGTGACCTTCTCGGCTGCCGCTGGCTGCTCGGCGGGCCTCTAGGCTTAGGCGAGGCGAGTCCCCGGCTCGGCTGGCCTGTAGGCCCAAACGAGCCGGGGGCTCGCCTAAGCCTAGAGGGCCGCC
Organism: Leptobrachium leishanense; assembly: GCA_009667805.1. NCBI lineage: Eukaryota > Metazoa > Chordata > Amphibia > Anura > Megophryidae > Leptobrachium > Leptobrachium leishanense. The sequence continues at coordinate 22,243 of RXON01004272.1, read as the reverse complement.
GAGCAGCCAGCGGCAGCCGGAGGAGGTCTCCGCTGGAGCTCAGGGCCGATTTTGGGGTGTATTTGTTTGGGAACTTCGGCCCCGATCCTCCAGCGGTGACCTTCTCCGGCTGCCGCTGGCTGCTCGGCGGGCCCCTAGGCTTAGGCGAGTCCCCGGCTCGGCTGGGCCTGTAGGCCCAAACCGAGCCGGGGGCTCGCCTAAGCCTAGAGGGCCGCCGAGCAGCCAGCGGCAGCCGGAGGAGGTCTCCGCTGGAGCTCAGGGCCGATTTTGGGGTGTATTGTTTGGGAACTTCGGCCCCGATCCTCCAGCGGTGACCTTCTCCGGCTGCCGCTGGCTGCTCGGCGGGCCTCTAGGCTTAGGCGAGTCCCCGGCTCGGCTGGGCCTGTAGGCCCAAACCGAGCCGGGGGCTCGCCTAAGCCTAGAGGGCCGCCGAGCAGCCAGCGGCAGCCGGAGGAGGTCTCCGCTGGAGCTCAGGGCCGATTTTGGGGTGTATTTGTTTGGGAACTTCGGCCCCGATCCTCCAGCGGTGACCTTCTCCGGCTGCCGCTGGCTGCTCGGCGGGCCTCTAGGCTTAGGCGAGTCCCCGGCTCGGCTGGGCCTGTAGGCCCAAACCGAGCCGGGGGCTCGCCTGAGCCTGGAGGCCCGCCGGCAGCCGGAGGACGGTCACCGCTGGAGGATCGGGGCATCTGGCCGTGTAAACACACGGGTAGCTGCGCGCGGCTCGTGCCGTTTTTTGTTTTTTTTTTTCACGCGGCCGGCACGCGCAGCTACCTGTGTGTTCTAACGGCCGGTTTCAAATGTCCGTCGCGCATGCGCAGACGGCTTTTGGCGACGGACAGTTTTTAGCTTATTCTTTTATAGTATAGATGCACAGGAACTGCGGTCCGAAAAGTGTGGGAAGCTGGATGCTGATTTTTGGTGGGGGGGCACATGGGGTGGGGCCCAAGGAATATCATAGAGGGGGAAATTGCCCCCCTGTAGAGATGCCAATGGCTATCTGTCACTCTGCTCCTCTGTATAACACACACAGCTATCTGTCACTCTGCTCCTCTGTATAACACACACAGCTATCTGTCACTCTGCTCCTCTGTATGACACACACAGCTATCTGTCACTCTGCTCCTCTGTTTAACACACACAGCTATCTGTCACTCTGCTCCTCTGTGTAACACACACAGCTATCTGTCACTCTGCTCCTCTGTATAACACACACAGCTATCTGTCACTCTGCTCCTCTGTATAACACACACAGCTATCTGTCACTCTGCTCCTCTGTATAACACACACAGCTATCTGTCACTCTGCTCCTCTGTATAACACACACAGCTATCTGTCACTCTGCTCCTCTGTATAACACACACAGCTATCTGTCACTCTGCTCCTCTGTATAACACACACAGCTATCTGTCACTCTGCTCCTCTGTATAACACACACAGCTATCTGTCACTCTGCTCCTCTGTGTAACACACACAGCTATCTGTCACTCTGCTCCTCTGTGTAACACACACAGCTATCTGTCACTCTGCTCCTCTGTGTAACACACACAGCTATCTGTCACTCTGCTCCTCTGTATAACACACACAGCTATCTGTCACTCTGCTCCTCTGTATAACACACACAGCTATCTGTCACTCTGCTCCTCTGTGTAACACACACAGCTATCTGTCACTCTGCTCCTCTGTATAACACACACAGCTATCTGTCACTCTGCTCCTCTGTATAACACACACAGCTATCTGTCACTCTGCTCCTCTGTATAACACACACAGCTATCTGTCACTCTGCTCCTCTGTATAACACACACAGCTATCTGTCACTCTGCTCCTCTGTATAACACACACAGCTATCTGTCACTCTGCTCCTCTGTATAACACACACAGCTATCTGTCACTATCTGTCACTATCTGTAAAAAAAAAAGGAAAATAACAAAACAATTGTTCCCCGTGATTCTTTCCCTCATTTTTTTAATGGCCTCACATATCGCCTATACATTTCCGATTTCAATCTCCCCATCTTTTTAATTGGGTCCTTAGGGCAGCCAAATTCCACTGCAGTGGTAGCAGCTCCTATCCTGAAAGACTGGGGGCCAAATGCAACTCCCCTTCCAACCAAGCACCTCAGCGGCCTTCTGCAAAACCATTTTGAATTGGTACCTGGACAAGTTAGTACCATCCTTGTGCCACAGGAACATGTGACCGTTTGAAGGAACCACCTCCAAGTATCCTCTCACACATACCACTGGGCATACTTCCCCACCATGGGCCTTAGCAGCAACACAAACACCTTTCCCTTCTCTATCCGTTATTGACTTTCTGATGCAATACCGCTCCATCCGTCACCCTCACATCCTCCTTTCTTAACGCTGACTGAGAAGAATTTCCACCCGGAGCAATCTGTTCCCCAATACTTAGGGCAGCTAAAAAAGCTAAAACAAATGCCACCTTAAAGAGATTGACCTCATAACCATCTCTACAGACCCTTCCAAGTAATCCCACCAAAGCTTCTAGTCTTTCGATTGTTATCGGCTCCCTCTTATCACATACCTTGACCTACTCTGTACCTCACGCTCTCAATATCTTCCTCACAATGAACCGTTTAGTTACGTCCTCCTCTTCCCTTAACCGAGCAAAGTATGAGATACCAGCTAGAATGCTACCAAGCTGTCCTTTCTTTATTCCCTTACTCCTTAACTTCTGTAGATATTCTAATAATAAGCTGTCCTACCTTCTTGGCCTCTTTTAAACTCAATCCAACTCTTCCAATACTTGCTATACGATGCCCATGTCCTTAGCGCCAACGATCTCCTCACAAAATCCTTGATGACCTCTAACTGCTCCCAATCTGCCAAAGAAATGGAGGGCGATCTTCACATTGCAAATTTTCCTCAGCACCAAATGGCAGAACACATCCCCCTTGAATCTGGACAATGTATCCGCCACTACCTTCCTTACCCCTGGTATGTGATTTGCCAAGTACCTCACATAGGCTATAACCTGTGGTGATGATGCAGACATGTTATTCAGTACTTGCCCCACACCTTGATTATCAGAGCAAAAAAGGGATGCTTTTATTCTCCAATTCTTTCCCCCACAATTGTATTGCTGCGACGATTGGAAGAAAGTTCCAGTAAAAAATTCCAGTAACACCAAGTTTTGAACTCAACCTCTTTGAATCCACTCCTGGGGCCATTTGCCTGCACGCCAAATGAAATCGCGCTAGACCAGACGATCTTAACGTCTGGCCACCACCCCCCCCAAACCACCTACAAGTCTCTTTGATCAACTCCTGTAAATCTAGGGAGGGAGTACAGCCTATATCGTTACCCTCCCTGATCCTATCACATTCCACAGACCCTTTGGAACCCGTTACCATGAACTCGTCCAAGTAATGTACTATACGTCTCCTCCCCGCTCTCTTCTCCACCAACTAATGCAAAAAAGTATGAAACCTTTCGAAGGTAGCACAGGATATTGCACACCCCAATGCGCAAACATTTGTCTATGTTTAATTACCCATCGAACTAACACCCCAATCAAACGAAAACTCTCAGGATACAACAGTAAGAGCCTGAAGGCTGATTTTATATCAACCTTACCTAACTCAGCCCCCTCACCAGCTCCCCTTACCAAATCCAGTGCCTGATCCAATGACTGGCAGCTAACAGAAGCATCTTCCATACTTATTGCAACGTTCACCGACTGCCCCCTGGGGTAAGATAAATGCTGTAACATCCTGTATTTCCCATTTCTTTTTTAGGGACCACCCCCAGTGGAGAAACCACCAAGTTCTCGATTGGGGACTTCTGCAATGGACCAGCCATTCTACCTAACAGCACCTCCTTCCCCTACTTTTCTCTCAAGACGTCTGGAAGTTCATATGCTGACTTCAAATTCTTTACTTTCCTACCCCCCATCACTTCCCCATGAATTGGTATCCTGAAGCTTTCCTTAAAACCCCTACTCAATTTCTCCTTATCCTCCATATTTCTCAGCCCTGGAATCCTTTACCAATAATACAAGGCTACACATGGGATAATCTTTAACTCACGTCCACAGATGAATCTGTCTCTTGCCTCATATAATAATCTATAGGTTATTAACCTAACCGAGAATAATGAAATAGCATTTGCTAACATACAAAATTACCGTTTTTAGTTGAAAAGCCTCTTCAGAAATTATAACAGACACATTTAGATTTGTATTTGGTTATTAACTATCTATTTATGTGGTTAGACCCAAATCTATCCTTTGGCCCCCACATCAAAAACTCTCATCTAAACTTTACCCCAAACTAGGTGCCCTGTACAGAAAACGTATCCTGCCTATCCCTGCGGTAAGAAAGCAGATTGTACAGCAAATGCTTATGCCGGCTATTGAATACGGAGATCTAGTGTATGCAGCTGCCCCGCAAACACACCTTCATAAACTTACTACATTGTATAACTCATTCTGACACTTTGTGCTACAATGTATCTACATGACCCACCATTGTGACATGTTAAAAGAGTTAAACTGGCCGTTGCTGGAATCTAGACGCACCCTTCACCTTTCCAACCTGGTGTTTAAGAGCTTTTCTGGGAAGTTACCACTCCACCTGAATAGCCTGCTTCCCCAGCAGTTGCCTCATCCTATAACCTCCAATCCAGGACCTGCACCTTACTTACAATACCACATTACAAAAAGAAAGTGGCTCCATCCTCATTTCCCTACAGAGCACCACAAATATGGAATAACCTCCCAGACGCCATCAAATCTTCCCCAGTCTAAAGTCACTTAAGAGATCTCTATTCACTTACCTCGATACAGAATGCACCTGTTAACATGTAACATAGTGACTATATACAGAATGCTCCTGTAGTGTAAACATGTAACACAGTGACTATATACAGAATGCACCTGTGAACAATAACATGCAACATAGTGACTATATACAGAATGCACCTGTAAACATGTAACACAGTGACTATAAACAGAATGTGCCTGTAAACATGTAACATAGTGACTATATACAGAATGCACCTGTAAACATGTAACATAGTGACTATATACAGAATGCACCTGTAAACATGTAACATAGTGACTATATACAGAATGCACCTGTAAACATGTAACATAGTGACTATATACAGAATGCACCTGTAAACATGTAACATACAGGGTTATTCAAAGAGGTCCGAATTGCTTGAGAAAGGTAACCGAATGCTGAAAATCAGCGTTCGGTTACCTTTCCTGGCCATTCAGCTATCCAGAGAGCAGGCAATTCGCCAAATCCTGGCGAATTGCCTGCACATACGGTGCCTGTTCGGTGCCTGTTCGAGGGCAGTGAAATCCCCATAAAAAAGCACTGCTTCGGCTATTCAGAGAACACAAACCAGCAGTGAAAGGTTCCCGAAATGCCCTGCCATTCGGTGGTTTAATTCGGCAGGTTTATTCAGGAGAATCCCATGGGCTTCAATGTTAAAAATATTCCGGTTTTAATTCAATATCTAATAAACCGTTCATTATAAATTCTGCAGTAAAGACTCTCTTTAAGCATTTTTCAGAATTTTCTCTTTTTTTTTTAAATGTCCGATTTTTTTTTGATTTTTTTTTAAAGTTTACTTATTTTTTCTGTAACAGCCCTTTTTATTCTCATTCATTGGATCATATGTAAATTTCAGACATTTTCGCTCAGTAGTTTCTTTGCAAACAGCGTTTCACTTTCACAGATTCACACAAACTATTTTGCTAATTTATTCACCTCCCTCGTCTGCGTCTCAGCTGCTTCAGCAAGCACCACAGGGTCCCCGAATTGCAGGGAAAAGCTGCCGCAAACCTGACGAAAACTAACTGCAAAACCCGGCGAATGCACGCCGAAAAACCCCCAAAAACATCTGGATTAACCCATCGAAGATGCCGGAAAAACCCGAACAGGAGCCGATCACACGCAGCGAAGCCGCCGGAAAAAGCCGACACCGCAGACAGAGGGAGGTGAATAAATTAGCAAAACAGTTTGTATGAATGTGTGAAAGTAAAAAGCTGTTTGCAAAGAAACTACTGAGCGAAAATGGCTGAAATTTACACAGGAGGTCCAGGGAATGATAATAAAAAGGGCTGTTACAAAAAAAATAAGCAAACTTAAAAACAATTCTTTACTGCAGAATTTTATAACCAACGGTTTATTAGATATTGAATTAAAACGGGAATATATTTAACATTGAAGCCTATGGAATTCTCCTGAATTATCTTGCCGAATTAAACCACCGAATGGCAGGGCATTTCGGGAACCTTTCACTGCTGGTTTGTGTTCTCTGAATAGCCGAAGCAGTGCTTTTTCATGGGGATCTCACTGCCCTCGAACAGGCACCGAACAGGCACCGTATGTGCAGGCAATTCGCCAGGATTTGGCTAATTGCCTGCTCTCTGGATAGCCGAATGGCCAGGAAAGGTAACCGAACGCTGATTTTCAGCGTTCGGTTACCTTTCTCAAGCAATTCGGATCTCTTTGGATAACCCTGATAGTGACTCTGTCTCCTTCATATTTATTTTCTGTTAATCTGTATATTTGTGTTTTGTTTTTAATTTCTTGCATTTTATTACTTTGTATTTCTGTAACATTTCAAAGTTCTTGAACTCAGGACATACTGAAAACGAGAGAAATCTCAATGTATCCTTCCTGGTAAAATACTTTATAAATAAATGACATTTCTCCCTTAGGAGTTAATTTGCATTTCTCTAATGAATTCTAAATGTCTTTATCAGGTTCTCAATCAAAACAGATTCTTTATGTCATCCTCATCGTCAGATTCATCGTGTTGTGCATCGTTATCCCGGGCGGGATCCTGGGATACAGGAATATCAGACGTAAGTAAACATTCCACATAGAAATGATGTGACATTCTAAAAATCGTGACGCAAATTCAATTTCACAATTGTATTATCTGTTACTGCACATTATAAATATCTAACTTTATTTCTGATATCAATGACCTATACAGGCGCTGTGTGTTTAACATACGTAACACTAACGTGTGTATATATATATATATATATATATATATATGTTATGGTGGAGGGCAAAAAGTGAGATTAAAAGCCTCCACATATCAAATAATAATGTTTATAATTGTAGAAGACATTTACACATTCCAGCAATTCAGGGAGCTGCTTCACAGAGCTCATGTTCTACATTCCCCTTGTGCAGCAAGGAACTGTGGGTAGGACATGCAAATGAAGTCTTCAATTTCTCACTTTTTTGCATCCCGGGTCTGTTCTAACACAGGACCCTCCTTGCCAGTGCCATACCATACTAGGTGGCTGTTTAGCAAAGGTCAGGTTATGCAACGAGTCACAGCCACTCCAGGACAGCTGTTTCGTGTGTATTATGCCCTCATCAGCAGGAGATAGGCCGTGACTCATTGCTGTTTGTATGGTGCAATTTCGTGGCCATTAGGCTATTCAAACAGCTGGCAGTTCCCCAAATATTGCCGAATTGTTAGTGAAATACAGTGATATTCGGAGAACACCGAACAGCAGTGAAATGCCCTGATGTTTGGTGTTTCATTCTACAGGTTTAATCAGGCGAGTCCCATGTAATCCTCAATGTAAAAAAAGTCTCGTAATTTATTATTTTTAGGATTTTTTTAGGGTTTTTTTTTATATATTTTTTTATTTTTAAATAAATTAGTTTTTTGTAACAGATCTTTTTATTATTCTTCATAGGACCTTTTATATTATTTCCAGGCATTTTTGTGCAGTAGTTTTTTTGAAAATACATATTAAAAGTTGCAGGTTTTTTTCTACCTTCTCATCGGCTTGTTGGCTTTTTCCTGCGGCTAGTCGGCACTTTGTTCGGCGGGTCTTCATGTTTTTTTGGATCAATTTGCTGTTTTTTTCATCAGTTTTTTTTTTGATAGATTCAGGGTTTTTCTGCTTTTTTTCGGATTGATTCGGTGGTTTTGCCGCGTTTTTATGGATGTGTTCGGCAGCTTGTTGGGGAGCCTTCAGTGAATGCTGAATTCACCACAGGGTCGGCGAATTGGGCTAACTGAAGTGCGGGAAACTGGAGAGCGCCAAAATGCCGGTGACATTTCGGTGCTCTCTGAATAACACATATATAAATATATATATAACAATAAAAGTGTACAATTGGCGCCACCTGATGGTCAAATCTCTGAACACAATCTTAATATATAAAAAAATATTCTTAACAATTGTCAGATATAGGTTCTATTCACCACATATGAGTGGTATATCCCATCAATATTCCACCACAATAATCCATTCATGAAAATGTGGGATCCGTGTTAAATTCTGAAGCCTTCATCCACTTAATCCATCTTCAAGAGACCTAAAAAAAAACGAGGTGCAAATGTTCTTTGTTATTAAGTATTTTTAACAAAAGTGGTTCCACTCATAGGATTCTGAGCCTCAGAATAAGTGGCTCAGTATATAATACAGTCGGACCCGTCAAGGGTATTCCCTCCTTCTTCACGAACCTCCTTAAATGGAGGAAGGAACCTCGGTGCAATAGAAAAACTATAGCGCAGGCGAACCTACAAAATATCAGACCCAATATCAATTCAGAGGCTCAGAATCACGTGAGTGGAACCACTTTTGATTAATATATACTGTACATGTATGTAACAATAGATATTTGCACCATTGGCATCTCATCCTGTTATGAGGTCCGTTGGAGATTAAGTGGATGGAGACTTCAGAATTTAGCGCTGATCCCACATTCTTATGAAGATATATGTATGTGTGTGTGTGTGTGCGCGTATACAAAGTAGATATATCTTCTCTAATATAATATTAAAAACATAAATACAGCCAAAATAACTTTAAAACTTTTAGACTTAAATTGTGATTTTTTTTTTAATTCTAATTTATTATTATTTTTACAGGTATCACACTGTTTTAGTTAATTCTAACAATCTGTGTACATATTTTTCTTTTTCTTTTATTATAGAAGCAGTTTTAAATGGCAGATGATGAGTCCAGGCCTCTCCTCCACGCAACTTGTGCTCAGATAACACCAGATCTGCTCTATACAATGTGCGCTGCACTGGATGGAGGTCTCCCCCCCCCTGCACCACTGACAATATATTCACATAATAGTGGACCGTGCCTTTCTGTGTGTGTAGATATATATATTTTTCAATATGAATTTTTATTACTTTTTTCAGAAAAAGGTATCGCTATGGGTGATACAAAAAGGAGAGGGAGAAGGAGTATATCATCAAGCAAAGCCACCAAGTCATAATATCACAACACAGCGACAAATCAGGGACCAACGTTCAGATAAACCCTAATCACAATGCAACCTCATAGGCATCCCACACCCACCAATGATCCTTTCTATCAGGATTCAGGCCCCGTACTCAGTTTACCATAGTTTCCAGTCTGCGGATCTCCACGACCCGTTTCCTAATCTCAGCCACAACCGTCACGGTCGCTGTTTTCCACTTGGAAGCCAAAAGTGAGGCAGCGATAGTCAATATATGAGTACAAAGGCGCTAGTGATGAAATGTAGGAAGGATAGACCCCAGTGCTGCTGTCCACTTTATGAGGTTGTTCTTGTTCAGACAACCAAGAAAATGTCAATGAAAGTAGCAAGTGTCGCGCATCGGATGCCTCGATGGTGTAATGTCAAACGAATGTCTCAATGGAACCTCGGAATAAGAGAAAAAGGAAGATCATGGTGCAGATTGCATCAAAAGGTGTTGTGTAATGTCACATTAAACAGTCTCACTCACATTATTCTGAGCCAGCCGGCTCTAGGAAATTGTGCCTCTGGGTTACTTGTGGCCACCCAACAGCCCCCTGGGTCCCTCAATCGATGTTGAATCTTAAATAGAACATATAAAATCTAGTGCAGACTGTACACATTAATAATGCAATTAAGAAGGAGATGGAATCACTCACTTGGTTCTGAACTTCTGGACCTAGTCAAGGTCCTAAGAATATAAGCCTGGGTGGTTGTTTGGACGGTACAACATCTGAAAAAAATGCTTCCGCTTGAATGCAATTGAAGTCAGCAGCAAATAGTTAAAATAAGGGATATTATTCCATAAAACACATAAAATAAAACATGCCAAAACACATTTCACCTAGAATATAACATTCCTGTGGCTTCTTCAGTTGGGAGAACCAGAAGCACAATTTCCTAGAACCGACTGGCTCAGAATAATGTGAGTGGGACTTTTTAATGTGACACTACTCAACACCTTTTGTTGCAATCTGCACCATGATGTTCCTTTTTCTCTTATTCCGAGATTCCATTGAGACATTCGTTTGACATTACACCAGTGAGGCATCCGATGCGCTACACTTGTTACCTTCAAAAAGCTTGGATGTGATGCAGTCATGCTATAATAACTCGGCCAGTTCCCATCCGGTCAACTTTTTTACAAAATGGAGTTAAAATAAAGCGTATAAAATGGCCGGTTAGTTCAGTTGGCTAGAGCGTGGTGCTAATAACGCCAAGGTCGCGGGTTCGGTCCCCGTACGGGCCAATGTATACTTTTGCATTAAAGACCAACGCAATGTTGAGAGTTTAGCACTCATGGTTTCCTCATATTTGTCCCATCTCTTGGTAAATGCAGCCATACATAACTCTGGACATTGAATTACTAGTTCAATTTCAAATTTTGTTGGTATAGCCACCCCAAAGTCTCTCATATCCCCATCATGGAATGCCACTTCAAAGCAGGTGTTGCTGTAATTGCCATACACAGGTGTAGCGCTCACTCCCGGAGGAGCCGCTGAATAAACCTCGGGTTAGTCTCACCGCACTAGGAAATAACTATACACCAGCACTGTTGTGGATTTTTATGTATTATATTATTTACTGATCCCAATAAAGCAGCATATATTACGCATATACGGTATTTAAATGACAAGAATTCGTAATGCGGGGAAAAAAACACGCAGCGGCAAAAGAACCGGTTAACCCCCTCAGTTCTGGAGTGTAAGTCCCATGAATAATAGTTCAGAAATTGTGTATGTGTGTTGTCTCGGGTACCCGGGTACTGTATTCAACTGGCGAGTGAATGAAACAAAACAATCTTCGACTAGTCACCGTTGGGGCCCTGTGGATTTAAACAATATTGCAGCGTGCGTTTCTTATTTGGGAACTGCGGCCTGGGAGGCCTCTCACCCATCCGATGAACGACTGTCCAGCACCCGATGCCTCAATTAAAGGATCTTCTCCGCTGTACACTGGGACTCCGTGCCACTGAATCTGCTCCCTGCTTGCCGAATCTCCACAACTGGAACAACGATCCACCGCCTGCACTCCCAATCGATCAGCGTGGTCTCCTAACTCTGGGTCCTGCCGGATCTAACTAGTCCTCCAGACCTCTCAGCGCAGCAAAGGTAGGTCTTAACATGGTCACTGTCCCGATCGCCAGCACCAGTAAGACAGCGTCTGTACTCCGGCCTGGTTGCGATCCCTGACAGCTCCAACGTGCGTCCTCCACCTTTCACTGCTCCACTCACTCATCTCCCTTGCACGAGGCTGCTGAACTCCTCCTTCTTCCTGTACCACCTCCTTCCTGTCCCCACGCAAAGGATGATGGTACATGTAGTTCTGTTTTGTCCAGCATAGTCTAACAATGTCTCCCTTTGGTGGCAGCAATAGTTCAATGCACCAGAATACAGTGGTTTTAAAGCAGCGCTACACAGGCATTATGCAACACATACAGATATTGCATTGCTTAAATATGTTCATTCTGATCACTACAAATAAGCAGGAGATCTCACCATTTTATTATCTGTCTGCAGCTCATGTACTGCATCTGACACAAAGGACATTTCTGCCTGTATGCTGATAATGCAGAACCTGTGTGACATTGCATAAGATAAGGGACTCCATGTAGAGTTTACAACCTTTCATCCCAGTAATATTTTTGCGAAGGATAAAGAGATACATGAAAAATTAAAAATGAGCAAATTTAAATATTTTTTTAACGATCTCAGCACAATAATTTCTGTGCAACATCTATTTTTTACCTTATATTTAATTTCTAAGTTCTCATTCCATGTTTCAAATAAATGTTATGATAAAAAATAAAGTGCTTGGTATTGAAGGGTGGTTAAAGATATTAACCCCTTCACTACCAAGTGATTTTCCAATTTTTTTTGTCAGAAACCAGTGTTTTTTTTGTAAAATAATTTTTAATTAATTATACATTGATAAATATTTGAGCTTATACACATTGTATTTCTTACTGTAAATAACATTTTTGGCCAGTAGATGGTGCCATCTATTGCCAAACTGAGTTAGAGGTTGAAGCAGCTGGTCTATTTTCTTCTATTTCTCCTGCATTGGATGCTGAAAGCCCGATATTTCACAGCATTCAGCAGCTGATTTTACAGTTTTAGCCCATTGGGCATTATGTCCACAGGACTAATACTTTGCTTTTGGGCTGCAGAAGGTGCCCCCAAACAAAATTAGTTTTGCTGCAGATCAGCATATCGAGATTTCTCGATATCGGGGCACCAGATGGTGCCTTTGAAGCCTGAGATATGTCGATATCGGTAGTGAAGGGGTTAAGAGACTTTATAATCCCCAGGGCAGGGGATTTACTTTTCACTCAGATTCCCATAAATCTGGTCTAGATTCGGTTTGTTCTTGTTTGTCTAATATCACCTGCTACATTACTACACACGTTACCATGTGGCCCTCTACGCTTTCACACCAGTTACTTTGGATATTGAATTTAGGAGTTTGTTTCCATTCAAGGTATTGGCGTTTCCCATCTCACGTCCTTAAACCCCAACCCTTTAAAAACAGTTTTGAATTATGCTGGAATAATTATGTAGACTATGAAATCACATATGTAAAGGACACAGACCTATCTTGGTCACCCTCTAAGTCACATAAGTGGTGTGTGTTACTAGGACTTGCAAGGTCCTTACCACCCAGACGGAGGCCTTACATGCCAACTTAATAGAGAAGTATCGCTCACGCTTCAGGAACTCGAACACAAATAGACTCGATAAAGAATGGAAGGACCATTATCACTCTCTCCTTACCTATAAAGTGATATCTTGGTACCACATGCGAAACGCGTTTTTCCACTGGCGTAATAAACCAGGTCTACTCCCCACAAATTTAACCAGGTCTCCAGCTTACACTCAACCCAAAATTTCAGAAATCACAGCAGGCTCTGGCAGCAGCACCTCTGATCTGACCCTTATCACACAATATTTCCATGATTGCTTCGAAAGGTTTCTACAAAGCTGACCCCGGTGACTGGAAATCATACAGGGTTATTCAGAGAGAGGTGAAAACCAAGAGAATTTGCAGGAGAAGTGAAAATTCTAGATCAAAATAGCCAAACCAGATAAATTCTCCCATTTATCTCACTTTCCAAATCGGCTATTTGGTTTAGATTCTTCTCTTCTCCTGCCAGTTCTCCTGGTTTTCACCTCTCTCTGAATAACCCTGATAATTTGATTTTTCTGTCCGGCTTACATCCCAAAATTGATTCCACGGGAGAGAAGTGTGCTTACCGTGAGCATCACTGCTACTGCAAGTTGACACAAGAATAGTAAACTCCATGTCCAGAGAGTTTCAATGCTGTAAACTGTCACCAGGTGACGTGGCTTCAGATTTGACATCTATTTATAACGATGTTCTGAAGGGAGGTGCTCCACTCTTACATTTTAATGATGCACGAATAGTCACTCTTTCTAAACCCGGCGAGGACCCTACTCTAATATCTTCTTTTCGTCCCATTTGCTTCCTCAACACAGACTTTAATTTCCTTCCTGCATCATGGCTTGTAGACTCCAAACCCCTTTATGTCCCTACTAGTTGTTAAGCCTGCCCGGAGGGCAGTCATATATATATGGGGATTACAGGATATAGATATATATATATCTACACACACACACACACACCCTGTAACCCCATGTGGGTGTATATATATATATATATATATATATATACACATATATACATACACTCTGTAACCCCCATATGTGTATATAATATATATATATATATATACACACCCACATGGGGTTACAGGGTGTGTGTGTGGAAAATGAGGATCGAGCCACTTTCTTTTTGTATTGTGGTATTGTAAGTAAGGTGTTGGTCCTGGATCAGAGGTTATAGGATGAGGTAACTGCTGGGGGAAGCAGTCTATTCAAGGAGGGTGGTAGCTTCCCATAAAAGCTCTTAAACACCAGGTTTGAAAGGTGAAGGGTGCGTCTAGATTCCAGCAATGGCCAGTTTAGCTCTTTTAACATGTCACAATGGTGGGTCATGTAGTTACATTGTAGCACAAAGCGGCAGAACAAGTTATACAATGTAGTAAGTTTATGAAAGTGCATTTTTGGGGCAGCTGCATACACTACATGAGAGTTTTTCGATGTGGGGGCCAAAGGATAGATTTGGGTCTAACAACATACCTAGATATTTGAGACAAGTGACTGTGGTCAGCGTGTCATTTGATTTTGTCCTGACACATATATGGGGGGTTTCCAATTTGTGTAGTTTAGGTGCTGTTCCAAAGAGCATCATTACAGTTTTGTCAGTATTAAGAAAAAGTTTTTTTTATCTTTGATCCACGTTTCTACCTCTGTGAATTGTTCTTCCAGCACGGTCTCCAGCTGCGGGCGATTTGGTTTGCTGGTATAGATAACGGCGTCACCTGCGTACATGTGTACAGTTGAGGCTTTGCAGACATTGGACAGATCAAATATCAAATTTGATTTTAAGCTGTGACGCCGTCCAGGCGGTTTATTGCGTTTCAGGGTCCTTAATGTCAAATGTCCCGAACTTCTCTTTTCTTGCAGGGAATTCCTTTTCACTGCAGTGTACCCCTCCCCCTCTGCACCTGTTATGGTTATTAATTTATACTCCCATCCCTTTTCGCGGGAGAAAGGCACCAGGCAGTGCTGTCCCCTATCTCCGTTATTTTTCAGTATGGCTGTAGAGCAGTGGTTTTGAAAACAAGATGTCCCGATGATGATGTGCCATTTTTACTACAATAGCGAACCATGGAAAAGCTGCTTCTAAATACTACATTAACCCGGACACTACTAAGCCCTGGTCTTATTCAGATCTGCAAGACAAGCTTTCCCCCTTGTGGCTTCATCCAGCATAATTTCTTTAAAGAAGGACTCTATTACAAAATAACCCCCCCCCCTTTTTTCCCCTTAATTGATTGAGAAGATCCTGCTGCTTTTTTTGAGGGTTCTGCGCACGTTGCTCGTCCCTGACAGTTCGGTGGCTTTCGAATCCAGACATCCTTGGAGCTTTGCTATGTAATTAGCGGGCTATGCAAATTAATACAGAAAATGCGCATCGCTAGGGAGTTGCGCACTTTGCGTACACAAGTTCCATAGGGCCTGTGCAGAACAATGGATCAGAGCCACAGATCAGATCCATCAGCTGTCTCTCTCAGGGTTCCGGCTTTTGCTGGCAGTCTGAGGAGGTGGAACAGGCTGTCGTCAACAGTGTCTGGCAGCCGGGATGTTCAAAATCCCGGCAGCCTGGTGACACGTTTGTGGCTGGAGAAAACTCCTCCACTTTACCCGGCATTTTCTCCAAATCAGAGCCAGTGGGAGGGGATATGCAATGCACACATCCTGACCATTTTAAAAGCAATTACGTGCTTAGCATGAGTAAAGTGTCCCTTAAAATCCATGACGATGTTTCTTCCTATGGGTATGACAAATTTAAAGGGATATTCAGAGAGGTCCAAATGTCACCGAAATGTAACCGGACACTGAAATTCAACATACGGTGCCATTCGGCTATTCAGAGAGCAGGCAGCTCACCTGCTCGATGGTAGTGAAATCCCCCATAGAGGAACAATGGTTAATCTGTTCAGAGACACCGAATAGCAGTGAAACGCTGCCGAAGTTCCCTGATATTCGGTGTTTTCATTTGGCAGGTTTAATCAGGCGAATTCCATAGGCTTCAATGTTAAAAATATTTCTGTTTTAATCCAATATCTAATAAATCATTTATTTTAATCTGCAGCAAAAAGTCTTTTTATTTATAGATATTTTTAGGATCTTTTTGGCAATTTTTGGGATTATTTTCGGCATTAGTTTTTTTTTAAATAGTTTTTTTTTTCTGTAACAGACCTTTCTATTATCAATCATTGGATCTTATATGTATATATACATATAATAAAAATTGGGTTAAAACACCAAAGATTCGATGAGTTTCGTGGTCTCTAACCACTTCCTCAAGAATCTGTCTTGAAGTGGTTAGAGACCATGAAACGCTTCAAATCTTTGGTGTTTTAACCCAATTTTTATTGTTTTAATAAAGTTCCATCATTACTATGGACGAATCAGTGTTGATGTCCTTCTGCTGACTTCTGGGACTTCATTTGGTGATTACACCAGCGCCTCAAACTGGTAGCGGCTGTCTTCTTTTTATTCCACCAAGGGAGCAACAAGGAGGTTATGTCCTAAGCCCGGCAACTCCAAAAAGTGACCAGAGTGGGGTAACAGATAACGGAGAGCAGCCATTATTGAGGTGCCTAAATATTTCCACAATCTCGTGAGCGCAACACTTAGGGGGCCATTGTTAAATGTCATTATTGTGACGATATCACGCCATGTCATTTATGTCGTTTTTCTAGATTTGCTCTCACCTTTATAAAAATATTAGGTCAGAGTATACTTAATAAAATGAGACATGCAACAACATGTCAGCGGTGGAATTTACGTAAGTTGTTTGGGCCAATTAGACCAAATATACTGACATTTTCTGAAAGATCCGATATCCTATAGATTCGCTTTAGACACATACAGACATGGCCAAACGTTTTGAGAATGACACAAATATTAATTTTCACAACGTCTGCTTCAGTTTTTATGATGGGGTTTGCATAAACTCCAGAATGTTCTGAAGAGAACCCCATTCTTGCAACTGTATTTTATTTTTAAATGTATTCATTTCTGGCTGATTCCTTGGTTCAATGTTCCCTCCATTTTACTTATAAAAAACTTTTTTACCTGATCTTTACCTCTGCTTCTCACCCCCCTCTTCCTGCTCCTTCCCCCCTTCTTCCTGCTCCTCCTCCTTCCCCCCTTCTTCCTGCTCCTCCTCCTTCCCCCTCTTCCTGCTCCTCCTCCTTCCCCCCTCTTCCTGCTCCTCCTTCCCCCCTCTTCCTGCTCCTCCTTCCCCCTCCTGCTGTGTAGTTTTTAAGGGCACACTTAGCAAATCTCCATTCTATTTTGCAGCACACACTGACCATCACAGACCCAAGATTCTCCACTCTGCAGTCCCTCCACCCTCCCCATCCATCCACCCGCCCACCCAGGCCCGGTCCATAACTTAAGGGATCCTTTACAGCTGTTTCCACTTCTCTTGCTAATTACCTTTACTCAGCCCCACCTTCTGGTCCTTCCCATGCAACCATCACAACATTTCTTCTAGCAACCAGCTTCACCTTCCCCCTGCTCTCATCTGTTTCACTTACCCCGTCCCTTAGATTGTAAGCTCACGGGATGTCTGGCTGAGCACTTGCTTAAAGTGCTGTACTTTCTAGACAAGCTATCCATTGGGCAGGGTTGTCTTTTCCTTATTTATCATGTATGTCTCATGTTTGTGCTGCCCCATTGTAAGGGCTATGGAATATGTTGGCGCTTTATAAATAAAAGATAATAATAATAATAAAAGAGTGATCAGATCAATTGCAATTAATTACAAAGTCCCTCTTTGCCATGAAAACAAACTTAATTCCCAAAAAAACGACATTTCCACTTCATTTCAGCCCTGCCACAAAGGACCAGCTGACATCATGTCAGTGATTCTAACGTTAACACAGGTCAGAGTGTTGACGAGGACAAGGCTGGAGATCACTCTGTCATGCTGATTAAGTTAGAATAACAGGATGGAAGCTTTAAAAGGAGGGTGGTGCTTGACATAATTGTTCTTCCTGTGTCACCCATGGTTACCTGCAAGGAAACACGTGCAGTCATCATTGCTTTGCACAAAAAGGGATTCACAAGCAAGGATATTACTGCTAGTAAGATTGCACCTAAAGCATCCATTTATCAGATCATCAAAAACTTCAAGGAGAGAGGTTCAGTTGTTGTGAAGAAGCCCAAGAAGGTGCCCAAGAAAGTCCAGCAAGCGCCAGTACCATCTCCTAAAGTTGATTCAGCTGCAGGATTGGGGCACCAACAGTGCACAGCTTGCTCAGGAATGGCATCAGGCAGATGTGAGTGGAGGATGGCCTGGTGTCAAGAAGGGTAGCAAAGAGGCCTCTAATCTCCAGGAGAAACATCAGGAACCTCAGTCTGATAATCTGCAAAAGGTACAGGGACAGGACTGCTGAGGACTGGGGTGAAGTCATTTTCTCTGATGGATCCCCTTTCCGATTGCTTGGGGCATCTGGAAAAAAGTTTGTCAGGAGAAGAAAAGGTGACGCTACCATCAATCCTGTGTCATGCCAACAGTGGAGCATCATTAGACCATTCCTGTATAGGTTTGATTCTCAGCTAACAGAGTGAGCTCACTCACAATTTTGCCTAAGAAGACAGCCATGAACAAAGAATGACACGAAAACATCCTCTGAGAGCAACTTCTCTTGACCATTCAAGAACAGTTTGGGGACAAAAAATGCCTTTTCCAGCATGATGGAGCACCTTGCCATAAGGCAAAAAGAATAACTAATTGGCTCGGGGGAACAAAATATCAAAATGTTGGGTCCATGGCATGGAAACTCCCCAGACCTTAATCCCATTGACAACTTGTAGTCAATCGTCAAGAGGCAGGTGGACAAACAAAAACTCACAAATTCTGACAAACTCCAAGCATTGATTATGTAAGAATGGGCTACCATCTGTCAGGATGTGACCCAGAAGTTGATTGTCAGCATGCCAAGGCAATTTGCAGAGGTCTTGAAAAAGAAGGGTCAACATTATAAATATTGACTCTTTGCATAAACTTAATGTAATTGTCAATAAAATCCTTTGATACTCATGAAATGCTTGTATTTATACTTCAGTAACCATAGAAACATGTGACAAAAAGATCTAAAAAGACTGAAGCAGCAGACTTTGTGATAGTTAATATTTGTGACATTCTCAAAGCTTTTGGCCATAACTGTAAATGTACAATGCAATTTATCTATTGTCAGCTCAGTAGGCATGGTGGTAGAAGACCAATCTGTCACATCCTCGGCCCCAGCAGGGTCTGGACACCCAGCAGCAACGCTGACTGGCCAGGTGCCAGCAGTTCTGGCAGATCGTCTGGCGTCTGGAGCGGCGAGGCTTGGCGTGGTGACGCAGAGCCGCCGGCCTTAAATGCAGGGCGCGAGATTCAGCTCGTCGCCTTGACGTGGAGTTATTCCTGCATCGCCTGCTGTGTACACTCTGTGTTTCACTGATTATTCTGATCTGTTGCCGATATTGCCTGTATGAGGACCCTGCTTGTTATTGACCCGGATTGCCTTCTTGACTATTCTCTCTCTGATTCCTTCTGTATATTGATTGTGCTCTCTGCTAACACTGAGTTTAAGTGTATAAGACATCACGCAGTCTCCGATTGTAGGTCTGCCCTGCAGGCTGCTGAATCTATCAACCCCTCAATCTACCTTGCTGACACAAAGTGTATGAGTATCTTTTCTGTTTCCAACCCTGCCTGTATGACTACCCCCTCTGTTGCCGATTCGGATTATATATTTGACCACGCTTATGTTAACCCCTGGTGAATGAACATATTTCTTGAACTTCTGCCTAATCGCTGTTCTCGCATAGTTAACTTGTTTTGGCTCAGTAGACACTTGGTCTCAAAATCATTTGCTACTGAGTGGTACTTAGTGTTGTTGTTCTGTCTGACCTCCCTGGCTGGAAGTGCTAGGGCTAGCAGTCTTGACTGCTTAGAAATCGAAAAGTACAGAGGTCTGTCCAAAATGATCCACACCACGGTTATCAGTGGTGAGCGTTACCGCAAATGTAACACAATCACGAGCAACAGCCTGGAAAATATTGAAAACGATACCTTTTGGATAGTTTTCGAAATGGTGGTGGCATGTTCAGAACAAATGTTTCTGAGAAAATAGGGTAAGGTGTCAAAAGTGGTAAAATGAAGACGCGCTTGTATGTTCTTCCGGTAAAACCACAGTAATGGCCTAGTAATGGAATATTAACACCTAAGTGTCTTGTGAGAATATTACAGAAAAAAATTACATTTCATGGCAGGATTGAGAATAAAAAATATTTCTGTATAAATATTTAGGGCCCTATTACATTCTTCACGCTAATGTTAGTGCTCACCTGTGTGAGCATTAACGTTAGCCCTGGTGGCCCTAATGCGGGCGCACTATATCACAATCCAAAAGTCCCCCAGTCTCCCTCTGCAGATCAATACGCTGACCTGACAGATCTCGTGAGGTGAGATCTGGCAGGTCCCGTGACCGACAAAGTAGAAACTCAACAACTTTTCTAGCGCCTGTATTGTAATATCACGCTAAAACGGCGACGCATCCCTGCTCCCTTTTGTTTCACTTGCCTTAGTCCCTTAGATTGTAAACACACGGGATGTCTGCTGATCGATACAAGAAAGATAAAAGAAGATTCTAACATCAGATTGATCGGAAATTTTGATATAGGCTGGGAAAAAGTAGGAGAGATTTGCAATAGATTCTGGCCTATCCTCTCACAAGATAGACATCTGGAGAAGAAAATCTCATCATCTGTAATTATGACAGCAAGAGAGAAAAAAAATCTTAACGATCTACTTGTTCAAAGCCATTTTCAGAGATCAAAAGTACATAAATCAAACTGGTTACAAAATCCCCTTAAAGAGACATAGAAACATAGATAGAAAAATGTTGGCAGATAAGAACCTGTCGGCCCATCTAGTCTGCCCAATTACATGGATACTTTACCTGGATTTATTTTTTGTTTAGGATAGCCTTATGCCTATCCCATGCCTGCTTAAATTCAATCACTGTTTTGGCCTCTACCACTTCTACTGGAAGGCTGTTCCATGTATCCACCACCCTCTCAGTAAAATAATGCTTTCTGATGTTACTTTTAAACCTTTGCCCCTCTAATCTAAGACTATGTCCTCTTGTTTTGCTACTTTGCTACTTTGTTTCCTTTTAAATATACTCCCTTCCTCTACCTTGTGGATTCCCTTTACGTATTTAAATGTTTCTATCATATCTCCTCTGTCTTGTCTTTTTTCCAAGCTGTACATGTACATACAAATGTGGAAGGTGTAAAGCATGTAGCTTTATCTCTAAGAGCTCAAAGATCTTTCGCAATCATGACAATTCCAAATCCTTTACGGTTAAAAATTTCTATAACTGCAAACGTAAGGGAGTAGTGTACCAAATTACCTGTACTTGTGGCGCAAAATACATCGGGAAAACGATAAGAGAATTTAGAACCCGTATTTTGGAACATGTCAGATCAATTAATTATGTAAAAGAAACACCAATCTCTAGACATGTTAAAACCATACATGGCATCAAACTTGCAATTTAAAAATATAGATCAAGTACGTCCAGGACCTCGCAAAGGCAATTGGGACGTGAGGTTAAGATAGAGAGAGGCTTTTTGGAATTATCGTTTTGGTACCCTGTTTTCCACAGGGTCTCAACGAAGGATTTACATTCGCACCGTTTATAGGCAATTGATGATACATATGGAATTATGGTTCCATTTGCAATCAACTTCACTATATTTTAATAGCCCACTTCTGCCATTTGGACTATATGATCTCTCCTGGTATAATGGAGTCAGCTGACCCTATATTAAGTTTCTTAACCAACTATATCGGCAGTGATCAGCTATTACTAACCAAATGACTTTCTAATGTTTGAATGGCATTTAGATACCGATACCACTAAGCTAGGTAAGGAATTGGATGATACATTATTAACAACAGTATAATAAGCCAAGAGGGAAGTTTCAAATTACGATATTTACTATGGGCTATATACAGGGTTATTCAAAGAGATCCGAATTGCTTGAGAAAGGTAACCGAACGCTGAAAATCAGCTTTCGGTTACCTTTCTTGGCCATTCGGCTAACCAGAGAGCAGGCAATTCTCCAAATCCTGGCGAATTGCCTGCACATACGGTGCCTGTTCGGTGCCTGTTCGAGGGCAGTGAAATCCCCATAAAAAAGCAATGCTTCAGCTATTCAGAGAACACAAACCAGCAGTGAAAGGTTCCTGAAATGCCCTGCCATTCGGTGGTTTAATTCGGCAGGTTTATTCAGGAGAATCACAAAGGCTTCAATGTTAAAAATATTCCTGTTTTA
>RXON01004271.1:0-35811 GCA_009667805.1 Leptobrachium leishanense | reverse complement strand
AATAGCTGAAATTCTACTTTTAGAAGTGTTCCGAATTTGTAAAATTGCCCCTGTTCTTAAGGGGTTAATCTAATTCTCCATTCATTATTGTCACACTCTACGGAATCTGTTGATGCTATATAAATCATGATAATATTAATTGTTGGTTTACAAGCTTCTAACTATCAATATCTCTTGATTTATATAATGTTCATTTTAAGGGTGGTAATCTAATACAGTGAGCTGTATAGGCTGCACGGTTTATTCAGTTTTTATTTATTATATTTTTTCTTTTTGTCCTCTGTTAGAGACCTATTTTCCAACAAGCTTTTTGGGTTTCTACTCCTATGAATAACCAATAACTGACAATCGGATCCCAGAGGTTGAGTGACCCTTTTACCCTGATCTTAACAGCTGAGATTAATCCTATACGGTTAAATTAAAATTATTTTGACACTCTATATTTATATTTCACTTAATAAAAAATAGAAAAAATCAATAATTAAGATTAACGTAATGAGCTGTATATGTTACATTGTAACCGGAATCAGACGGGTTCACTCGGGACGAGGCCGGACCGGACACGAGCAAGGATTGTCTGAACACGAGTCTCTTCAGGAAAGGCAAACTTTATTGTGATATCAGAACAGATGCTCAAACAGGATTCAATCGCAAAGAATGAGCCCCGAGTCCCTCGTGACATCCAATCTTATACCCCAAATACATAATTAGGTACATCCCAATTAGCCCACCTCCCGATGACACTCTCCCACCCCACGTGGGTTAATACCTCCCTTAGTCTAATACAAAAGACATTTCATTAATTGGCCGTAAATTGGCAAACTTTGTGTTAGTTTCAGTAAATCATGATTAGTTGCTCTTACTGTTCCGGGCTGCGTCCCTTTCCCTAGCGTCTCCAATTATTTGTTACAGATGGCACCTGGTCTGATCTCTATACTCCTTTGTATTTCTGCGGGCCCCAACGACCTTGGATTATCTACTTCTCTTCTCTCCTCCGTGCCAGGAACAGCAGAGATCTTTCTCAGGGCTTTAATTGCTTTTTCTGCTACTCTAGCACATTCCTAAGTTTCTACGTATATTTCATTCTAGTTTCAGCTACAAACTTGCCTAGTTATTTTCAAGTGAACCAATATTCTGAACAAGATGGTCACCTGGCTTATAATGGCGGCCATCTTCCAGTCTATTTCCACTTCAACATAACCAACTTCAATAACATTAGTGAACTTATGGATCCAATGGGTGGGGGGTGGATGGGGAACATGATTATATAATATATGTGGAGGGTCGCAGTGAATGGTTCCTTATCAGAGTTATGGTTGGAGATATTATGAGGAGAACTGTATCTGTCCCGTAAGGAAGAGCAGGAAGGGGCGGTTATGTAAAGAAGGATGAAAACTGAATAAATAGGAAAGTGGAGTAGGAAGGGAGGAGAGGGGTCAGGATGGAACAAAGGATGCACGTTACAGCCTTAGGTAAAGGCCCGGGGGTACCATTAAATATGGAATTGAGGTACAGTATCATGAACAAGGTTTCTGTACAATATGATATAAAGATGATCTTCTAATTATGATTTGAAGCTTTTCTTAATATCACTACAAGCCTCTATTCTCTTTGGTTCAGCTTATTAGTTCTGAACCTAGCAACCAGTTGTTGTATCACAACATAATAACGGAACCCAGGTGCCAGAGGCAGAGCTACAAAAGAACAGAACCAATGAGAATGATGTCATAGGGTAGAGAGCATTGTACAGGTCACTATGGTTACGGATTGTGATGCAACTGGGCAGGGCTTTGTAAACACAGACAAAGTGCCATCAAGCAGCACTGTAAAGAGGAGCCTGATCAAGTGCAAGACGGGTGAGACCTGTGGGCTTCAACTGATGGATTAATAGATATAGTAATGGCTACTAACTATAACCTCTTAGCGCCCAGAGGGAGGGGCAGTCCTTCATGCCATGGCTTCCTAGAGATTTTTCCCAAAGGGTTTTTTTTCTCTCCTCCGAGCTGATGGACGACTCTTCGTGAGTCCAGAGGTTTCAAATAGTCCAGGCCTGTAGGTGGCCTATCTACTTAACAGGTTTAATTCTTCAAGACTAATTGTTAGTAGCAAAATCTAATAATTTTATTCTAAATCAAGAAAATTTACGTTACTGTTCCATTTATATTTAAATCTCATTTTGTAATTTGGATGTTGAGTCTCCAGCTGGGAGATATTAAGAGATAAAGGGGGCGTCCTGAGACTCCAATACAGGGGATGGTTGATGCTTGTGTGAAGTGAATGTCTTTCTTGTAGGTCGAAATAGTGGACTGACCCGCGGTGGAGGTGGGTGGTCAGCCGACAGAGGAGATCGCCGGACCCCATAATGGAGTTAATGGCTGAGCCCTCTGATGAAGGCAATGGCCTGATCCTTGGATACCTCGGATGGCCTGAACCTTCTGTGGAGTGTATGGTCTGAGTGTCGGTTTAGTAGGTGGTCTGGCCCTCATATGAGATGGTCAGCCCATCTGTTGTGGATGATTGCCTGACCTTGTTGATGGAGGGGATGGACTTTCCTCATATTGAATATAAATGGAAAACAAAGTTAAAATAAATCTTATGAAAATTAAGGTAAAAATATTTATAAAAATCAAAATGAATAAATAAAATTAAGTTAGACCTTTCATTTTTTGTCGTTTTATTCTATTCCTATTGGGTAAATGCCGGACACTTTGATACTACAATGACCAAATCATCTGCTGCTAGTCTCATAACAACACACGTAACCCCTTTACTGACAGATATTTTTTTTCACAATTTACATTTTTTAAACTAACAGATTCCCTCTGTTTTTTTTTTTTTTTTTCTGTTTCTAAAATTTCTTTGCTAAACGGTGACCTTCAATGTGCTGAGAGCGGCAGAATAGGCTAAATTCAATTAAAACGCTTTGGTGGTTATAGAATAGAGCTAAGAGGTCTCCCAGTGACTTCTCCAATTGCAACGCATGAGATGCCATGAGAAGTTCCGTAAGGTCACCTACAGCCACTGGTTGGGTCATATTTGCAGGTTCCCCATTTTAAAGTTCAGTATTGCTAATCAAGTCCTAATATCGAGGGGTATCTCTTTTGGTTTTATATTCAAGGTCTTTATTTAAAAAAACCGTCAGCAAAACATGACAACGCAAAGAAAGAATGGCCGCAAAGGGTCAAATATTAAGAGTCAGAAAAGATATACTTAGCAGTACAGTAATTAATAATAAAATAAAAAATTAAATTAAAGGGGAGTGGGGAACTGGGCAGGAAAGGGAAACAAATGTGACTCTCCCCACTCTCACCCGAAAGCCCAACGGACTACGGGAGGCCTAGGAGGGGAATAGTCACGAGGCCAGGGCACTCACGGACACGCCTCTAGACTCGAGAGCATGGCCTTTCCAATGATACCAAACATGACTATGTTTCATGTAAAATAAAGAAAACGTTTTTAAAAATAATAATAAATAAATAAAAATGTATTTAATTTAAAATTTATTAATGCAGCACTCTTGTTTATTTATCAATTATAATTTGAACAATAGTGCTGCATGATATAAAAATGACATTGTTTTTTTTAATCTAAAATAGCATATTTACTCAGAAATATTACAGTAACGAGTTCCCTTTTCTATTTTTTTAGAAGAGTACCCACAGAATATATAAACGTAACGGCTCGGATGATAAAACGTGAAAAAATTACTTTAGACGAGTGAATTTTTAATGGGAAGTCACGTTTCTTTCACATTTTTTTAAAACTGAAAAGAGAAATTAACTGTTTTTCTCGTAAGACATTGCTGAACACAAATATATGTATTTTATTACAGTAATAGCTAAGAGTTCTATGTCATTCACACTTAAAATACAATGCAGAGCTTTGATAATAGCAAAAGTTACTATTTTCACATAGTTTTTAGATTTTTTTTCATATTAAAATATATTTTATATATAAATCTTTGAGGGAAAAACGAAGCCCTATTTCTCCTGAACAAAATGATATAGTAAGGGTGGGTGCACTTAATATGAAAGAGGTAAATTATGGTTGACCAGGCGAATAGCTGAAATTCTACTTTTAGAAGTGTTCCGAATTTGTAAAATTGCCCCTGTTCTTAAGGGTTAATCTAATTCTCCATTCATTATTGTCACACTCTACGGAATCTGTTGATGCTATATAAATCATGATAATATTAATTGTTGGTTTACAAGCTTCTAACTATCAATATCTCTTGATTTATATAATGTTCATTTTAAGGGTGGTAATCTAATACAGTGAGCTGTATAGGCTGCACGATTTATTCAGTTTTTTATTTATTATATTTTTTCTTTTTGTCCTCTGTTAGAGACCTATTTTCCAACAAGCTTTTTGGGTTTCTACTCCTATGAATAACAATAACTGACAATCGGATCCCAGAGGTTGAGTGACCCTTTTACCCTGATCTTAACAGCTGAGATTAATCCTATACGGTTTAAATTAAAATTATTTTGACACTCTATATTTAAATTTCAATAATAAAAATAGAAAAATCAATAATTAAGATTAACGTAATGAGCTGTATATGTTACATTGTAACCGGAATCAGACGGGTTCACTCGGACGAGGGCGGACCGGACACGAGCAAGGATTGTCTGAACACGAGTCTCTTCAGGAAAGGCAAACTTTATTGTGATATCAGAACAGATGCTCAAACAGGATTCAATCGCAAAGAATGAGCCCCGAGTCCTCGTGACATCAATCTTATACCCAAATACATAATTAGGTACATCCCAATTAGCCCACCTCCCGATGACACTCTCCCACCCCACGTGGGTTAATACTCCCTTAGTCTAATACAAAAGACATTTCATTAATTGGCCGTAATTGGCAAACTTTGTGTTAGTTTCAGTAAATCATGATTAGTTGCTTTACTGTTCGGGCTGCGTCCCTTTCCCTAGCGTCTCCAATTATTTGTTACAGATGGCACCTGGTCTGATCTCTATACTCCTTTGTATTTCTGCGGGCCCCAACGACCTTGAGTATCTACTTCTCTTCTCTCCTCCGTGCCAGGAACAGCAGAGATCTTTCTCAGGGCTTTAATTGCTTTTTCTGCTACTCTAGCACATTCCTAAATTTCTACGTATATTTCATTCTAGTTTCAGCTACAAACTTGCCTAGTTATTTTCAAGTGAACCAATATTCTGAACAAGATGGTCACCTGGCTTATAATGGCGGCCTTCCAGTCTATTTCCACTTCAACATAACCAACTTCAATAACATTAGTGAACTTATGGATCCAATGGGTGGGGGGGGATGGGGAACATGATTATATATATGTGGAGGGTCGCAGTGAATGGTTCCTTATCAGAGTTATGGTTGGAGATATTATGAGGAGAACTGTATCTGTCCCGTAAGGAAGAGCAGGAAGGGGCGGTTATGTAAAGAAGGATTGAAGGAGAACCAGGCTGAAAGATGGTTGCTACCATAAGCCAGGCAGCCATCTTGTCCAGAATATTGGTTCACCAAGTAAATAGAATAGATTTCATTTTAAGAAAAGAGCTGAGCTCACGTAGAATTTAAGGAATGCGTGGTAGATTAGAAAAGCTAACAAGAAAAGGCAGGAGGATCCGGCCAGCTCTTGGCATAAGGACATAAGAAGATTTATGAATGAAACAAGGTCAGGATGCCAGGGCAGAGAACAAAGGGAGCACAGAAACCAGACTAGTCTCTGGCTATCTGAATAAACAAAGCCAACAGGGAGGGAGGTGCTGGCCGGAGAAAGACAGCACAAACAAATCACATACTGTCAAACTAACATGAAGTGTATCAATTTAGAGTAAAATGTGGAATGTTCTTTGTGTTTATGCTAATGATGGGAGGTATTAACCCACGTGGGGAAGAATAACGGTGTCAGCGGGAGGTGGGCTAATTGGGATGTACCTAATTACGTTTTTTGAGTATAAGACCCCTTGCACGGGGTGAAAGAGGGGCTCACTCTTTGCGATTCAATCCTGTGTGAGCACTTGTGTGACGACACAATAAAGATCTTTGCCTTTCCTAAGAGACTCGTGTTTGGTACAATTTATTGTGTCTGGTGTGTGCCGGTAATTTCTTGAAGTGACTCGGTTGGCTCCGGGTAGTTGGGTCTCTGGCCGGGATACGGGCCCTTGCAAAGACACAGGCAACGGCTGCTGAACACAGCGCGTCGATATTGACTGCAGGTGCACGAGAATCCCGCTGGTTGGGCGTCCGTTGAAGGTGAGCTGACATCTGCAGGCGCCAAGCAGGATTTCCTGTTCAGTGGACCTCGTCTCGTCCCAAACGGACCCCCGGCCCGGGAACTGGGACACCACGAGTCTGGGAAACAGCGAGCAGCGCCGGCGATAGGTAACGTGTCTTCTATGTTTTGTATGTCTGAAGGAGATACGGTATCTAAGGGAAAACGTCCGACTGAGATAGACGGATAAGAGGATGCGATGGCCACCATCCTATTGGCATATCTAGCCCGCCGCTGATAGCACTGACATAGCTGAGGAGCCAGAGTGGCTAGCGGGTGTCTGGATTCGGGGGAATTGAATGCCAATCAAAGTGTAGTTCTGTTAGAGAGGGAGGAGGTAGCCACGTGGAGTTGCAGACGTCAGTGAGTGTTTGTAAACAAAGCTTCACCACGTGGGTAAACGGGAAAGGAGGAGGAATTTTTCTGTGACTGGGCTGAGAGCCTGAAGTCAGTGCCTAGTGTGTACGTCGTGTAGTGACAAGGGCTTATAGTGAAGCCAACGATAGCTGCAGAGATAGTGGTGCTGAGTGGGTAGATTATCCATAAGGCAGATTGGAATTGCAGGTGGAAGTATAGACAAGGAACGGGGTGCACATAGTCACACGCAGTCAAGAGTTAGAGTTCAAATTACGGGGTATAAGGAGCCACAAAGGAGGGTATAAACCCTTGGCTAATAGAAAGAGTTGAAGTGATATATGTTCTGTATTGTGTTGAAAGTATCTGATACGGTATGTGCTGTGAATGAACTGACTCGAGTGCTGTGAGTGAACGTGCGCCTACTCGCTCCACGAGGAAGCAAATACGAGTTTGGACCCGGACGTACGGTTTCGGCTCAGGCGACTGCAGTCGGCTACTGAAGGGGGAAGCGCCTCAGACACGAACGGACTGTTGATTGAAGTATCAGACTGTAAATTCTAAACTGTTATTGAAATAATATATCTGTATTGCAAAAGTACTGAGTCCAGGAGTGACAATGGGTAACGGGTCATCAAAGCCCAGAGGTAAAGAAGGGGAGACGCCCCTAGAGTATATGGTGCGAAATTTTGATGCATTATATAAAACCCATGACTATGGTATGGAATTGACAAAAGAGAAATTAAAAGTAATGTGTACAGTTGTGTGGCCGATGTTAGTCTCAGGATGGCCAGAACAGGGGTCAATGGACCCGGAGTTGGTACAGAAGGTACACTCCCAAATTACGGAGCAGTATGGACATCCTGAACAGTATCCATATATAGATATATGGAGATATTGCATTAAGAACAAGAGTCATTTTATAATGGTAGCGGGGAGAAATAAGAAGCAGGACCCCCAGAATAATGGAGAGAGAGAGAGGCCGGTGTTAGATCAACCGGAAGAGAGTGATAATCTGCCCCCGTCCTACCCATCATGTTATGGGGCAGCTAGAGAGGCTCTGAATGCCGCGATTGCGCGGGCGGAGAGGGGGGAGCAGGCAGCTGCGGTTGCTCGGTCAGCTCCCTCTGCTCCGTCTCGCGCGCCTGCGGAGGAAGAGCAGGGTGCAGCGGGTGGAGGGGATAGAGAAGCTCCACCAGAGAAGATTGAGATGCCCGATGGGAGCATATATAAATTAGTGCCCCACGGGAGTGGTGATGATAGAGAAGAGGAAGAAAAACAGGGTGTCACCACACGCGCAGCGAATGACATTCATAAACCCCGGGATCCGTACCAACACAATCCCCACAAGAAAAGTGCTTTGCAATTGCCGCTGAGAGAGGTGCCAGGCCCCCCATTAGCAGATGGGAATCCAGGGCCAATGCAATACACATACGTCCCATTCACGACAACGGATCTTTTTAATTGGAAAACACACACACCACTGTATTCCACAAATCCCGCAGCAGTGGCCAGTATGATAGAGTCAGTTATGCTCACACATAACCCCACATGGGCAGATTGTCAGCAATTAATGTTGACAATGTTCACCACAGAGGAAAGAGCCCGAATAAATAGTAGCGCGCAAAAGATTTTACTCGCCCAAGCCGTAGCAGACGCTAAGCCACATCCAGAAGCATGGGCAGAGGAACACTACCCCAGAACAGATCCTAAATGGCCGTACAATACAGCTGAAGGAGTTGCCCATCTGCAGACATACAGAACCGCTGTAATTATGGGTGTTAAAGCGGGAGGGAAGAAGCCCACAAATATGGGAAAGATAGCAGATGTGGTGCAAGAGGTTAAGGAATCCCCAAGTGCGTTTCTAGAGAGATTGCTGGATGCGTACAGGATGTATAGCCCTATTGATCCTGAAGCGACGGAGAATCAGAGGTTAATTAACTCTTCGTTTGTGGGTCAGTCACAGAGGGATATACGGAACAAAATACAGAGAATAGATGGGTTTTTGGGAAAAGGTATTAGCGAGTTAGTTGAGATCGCTAATAAGGTGTATCATAACCGGGATCTAGAGGAGATAAAGAAACAGAAGGGACATACCGGGTGGTTGGATACATGGGGAATGGCGGAGGACGAGGGCCCAGACAGAGGGAGGGCAAGGGGTAGGGGGGCCGAGGAAGAGGTAGGGGAGCCCCCAGGGAACCCCTAGGACCCAATCAGTGCGCGTGGTGCCGGGGTGAAGGTCATTGGAAAAACGACTGTCCTGCATTTTTGGCTAAATTTGGGGGACAAGGTGAAGTTGGGGAGGCGGGAGGTCAAGCCTCTAACGGCCAGGTAACAGACGGAAGGTATGAGAGAAATGAAGGGAATGGAGCGGGTTTTGTGGGACTGGCGGGGACATCATTTGAGGGGCAGGATGCATATTGACGGGGCCTGGGCCCATCCCGCTCGGTAGCCACGAGCCCACGGTCACAATGAGAGTGGGAAATAAAGAGAGGTTTTTTATGGTTGATACCGGTGCCGAATATTCTGTTGTAACAAAGCAAATTGCACTCCAATGGGAAATGAGGTTGATATTATGGGAGCAATGGGAGTGTCTGCTAAATATCCTTTTCTTGCTTCTAGAAAATGTAGTGTGGGTGGGCATAATGTTGAACATGAATTTTTGTATATGCCCGAATGTCCCATCCAGCTCCTGGGGCGGGATATCCTTTGCAAATTGCAAGCCCAAATTACTTTCCTTCCCGGGGTCACGCTCAACTAGACCTGCCTGAGAGTGGCAGCTCTATTCGGCAGCATACTCCAGCCAGTCCGCACAATCCACAATCTGTGAAAATTGCAGTAGTTTTATGCCAAGGGAGGAAGAATGGCGCACGGCACCTACTCTGCCTGCCGCGCCGGACCCGCATGCACTACTCCTTGAAATTCCTGGGGTGTGGGCGGAGGAAAATCCGCCAGGACTTGCCATAAACATACCCCGGTATATGTGGAATTAAAGCCCGGCGCAACGCCTGTGGCCCTAAGACAATATCATATCCCACAAAAAGCCAAGCAGAATATACAAATACATTTACAGAGACTTAAAGATAACGGCATATTGAAAATTCTGCGTGTCACCATGGAACACACCCTATTGCCAGTACTAAAAGAAGGCACACAAGAGTACCGCCCTGTCCAAGATTTACGAGCTGTCAACGAGGCCACAGTAACACTACACCCTGTGGTTCCAAATCCATACAATTTGTTGGCGTTAATTCCGGAGATACACAAATATTACACAGTGCTTGATTTAAAAGACGCTTTCTTTTGCATCCGCCTGGCTCCAGCAAGCCAGCCCCTTTTTGCATTCCAGTGGGAAGAGTCTACCACGGGGGCGCGTCATCAAATGACGTGGACGCGCCTCCCTCAAGGTTTCAAAAATTCGCCCACGATTTTCGGGTGCGCGCTCAGCCAAGATCTCCTCGCCTTCAACGCTCAGCCAGACAAAGTAGTGTTACTCCAATATGTTGATGATTTATTGCTGGCTTCTCCCACAGAAAAAGACTGTTTATCCGCCACAAAAGCTTTGCTACACTACTAAGCCAAGCAGGTTACAGAGTTTCTAAAAAGAAAGCACAAATATGTAAACAAAGTGTAAAATACCTGGGTTTCCAATTAACAGGTACCAAACGTGCACTGGGGGCAGAAAGAAAAGAAGCGGTGTGCCGCATCCCCCAACCAAAGACCAGGAGACAAGTCCGTGAGTTCCTGGAGCTGCAGGCTTCTGCCGCCTGTGGATCCCCAACTTCGCAGACATTGCCAAGCCGCTTCATCAAGCCACCAAGGGGGGAGAACTAGACCCCTTTCATTGGGAAGAGGAGCAAACAGCAGCGTTCCTGAAATTAAAGACTCTGCTAATGGAAGCTCCTGCACTGGGCTGCCAGATCACAGCAAGCCTTTCCAGCTGTTCGTACATGAACACAACCAAACAGCAACAGGAGTATTAGTCCAGACCTTCGGCTCATGGCTGAGGCCTGTGGCCTACCTCTCCAAGCAACTCGACCCTGTGGCCTGCGGCCTACCCCATGCCTGAAAGCAGTGGCTGCCACCGCAATGCTGATAGCAGAAGCAGACAAGCTGACCCTTGGACAAGTTCTTCATGTCAAGGTGCCCCACGCTGTCAAGGCTCTGCTGGATGTCAAAGGAGGTTACTGGTTCAGCAACAGCCGATGACGAAGTACCAAGCCATGATGTGTGAAAATCCACGGGTCCATTTGGACCTCATCGCTACCTTGAACCCTGCTACTTTACTGCCTGACTGTGAAGAGGATCCAGATCATGAATGCCTCCAAGTCATGGAAGAAGTGTTCAGTAGCAGGCCAGATTTGAAAGACGTACCCTAGACAAATACGATCTACAGCTATTCACTGATGGTAGCAGTTACATGGATGATGGGAAGAAAGTCTCCGGCTATGCAGTAGTCTCAGCAGAAGAAGTTATCGAAGCAAAGCCACTGCCAGGCCACACATCTGCACAACTAGCTGAAATAACAGCTTTAACCAGAGCCCTTGAAATTTCTGAAGGTAAAAGAGTGAATATCTACACAGATTCCAAGTACGCCTTCATGACAGTCCATGCACATGGTGCACTCTACAAAGAAAGAGGCCTACTCACGTCTTCAGGACAACAAATTAAATATGCTGCAGAAATCACGGCCCTCCTGGAGCAGTATGGAAACCAAGTGCTGTCAGCATCATGCACTGTCGTGGCCACCAAAAAGGCCGTGATGAAATTCCAAAAGGTAACAGACGCGCGGACCAGGCCGCAAAAGCAGCTGCAAAACCGCCACCGCCAACAGAAGATCAAGCTAAAGTAATGATCTGCAAACAAGAGCCTCCACCTTCAATGCCAAATTACGAGTTCTACATGAATTTGAAAAAGTTTGAACCCCACGGCGAGTTCATTGAAATAATACTGCACAAATGGCAAAATGACTTTGAACTGTTAGAACTCAATCATGATTATATCCAATGGCTTTTTCCAACTCGGACACAAGGCCGAAATTTCTACTCTACTCCCCTAAATCCGCAAGAGACACGCCTGATGATCAACACCTCAGAAGTTCAGCAAAGATTACGCAGAGCTTACAAAATGATGCTGAAATTCTTCGGCGTAAAAATAGTGGGGGAGGAGGGAAAAGAAACAACTGAGGTTGAACGAGCAGAAAATTTCGCGTCACGATTTGAAAATTTGACAAACCATCCTCACAATAATCTACGAATCACACGAATACTGCACAGTCTGGGAGAATTGGGAGCAGAAGAATACCAAGTCCCACTGGTGAGGTTCTTCCTCAAGGAGATCCTTATCAAGAACAGACTGCAAGAATGAAGAAAAGTGCAATGGACTTTTTCATACCAGCAGTAAGAGATTCACAAGACAGACAAGATTTATTGTTTTTCGCATGGCGATACTATTTCCCAAAGAAGATTTTATCTGGGGAGATCATGGAGAATTGGCACGATACAAACCAAAGCCAGTGGTGCTGCACTCCTACGGCGCCACTGAGCGAATGGACACCTGTGTACTCAGAAAAAGAAAAGAAGTGGCTGACAGAAGAACCTGGAGGTTATGGAGAAGATGGATGGTTCCAGATGGAGAATGGACGAATGGTCCTACCAGCAACACTGGCTCCTGAAATCGTGAGAGCACTTCACGCAAGTACCCATGGAGGGAGAGAAATGATGGAGCAACAGTTAGAACACATTTCTACGTACCAGGATTGTCAGCAATCTGCAAGGCCACAGCTCAGCAGTGTGTAACATGTGCCAAAAAACAACAAGAACAGGCCCGTCTCAACCCCCAGGGAAACAGCCAATCGGGCTATCCCCAATGGCATCATTACAAATAGACTTTACAGTACTGCCACCCTGCAAAGGATACAAATATCTACTAGTGATGGTATGTACTTTAACGGGATGGGTGGAAGCCTTCCCAACAAAAACTGAAAAGACTACAGAAGTGGTAAAGAGCCTGATGAAAGAAATAATACCACGTTACGGACTTCCACTCGAGATAGGGTCGGACAATGGCCCTGCATTTATCCAGAACTGTTTGCAACAACTTGCCCGGCTACTGGGCATCACCTGGAAGCTACATACTGCCTACAGGCCCCAAAGTTCGGGAAAAGTTGAAAGAATGAACCGTACCCTAAAGACTCTAATGTCCAAACTGTGCCAAGAGACGTCATTAGGCTGGTTGGACTTGCTGCCGATAGTCCTTTTGCACATTAGGTGCAGACCAACCCCCAATTGAAGTTAAGTCCGTACGAACTTATGTTTGGACGGCCAACTCCTCTGATTAATGGACTAAGGGGGGACCTTCGGGCATTGGGAGAAACTAAACTAAATGATCAGGTGGTAATGTTGGGTAAATCAATGCAGAAGTTAAATACGTGGGTGGGGGATAATATACCGCATTTTCTGTATCCTTCACTGCATAAGTATTGTCCGGGTGACTCAGTATGGGTAAAAGAGTGGAAAAATGATCCACTGGGTCCAAAGTGGAGAGGTCCTTATCTTGTCCTGTTATCAACCCCTACAGCAGTAAAGGTTGCCGAGGTGGTTCCGTGGATACATCACTCCAGAGTAAAAGCAGCTGCCAGTCCCGAGTAACATGGAAGGTCGTCGCCAACGAGACCAATCCGCTGAGGCTGAAGCTGACAAAGACCACACTCCGAGCACCTAAATGATCCCAACCCTGATGATTCAAAGCAGATCAACAAGTGGGTGTTTTGATGGCACAGGCCCTGACCACCTGCAGCAGAGATGGGTGTTTTGATGGGCACAGGCCCTGACCACCTGCCAACGGGGATAACCACAGGGTGTTTTTTTAGGGGCCCGGCCCCCCACCCTTGATCGACCTGATATGTTCTTCACTTTTGAAGTTCCGGTGGGAGGGGATTGGGTTTATGTGGCTGTGAAAAGAATTGCCCAAGGAATTCTGACAATCGGGGCAGTTGTGGCGCTGATTCTATACCTTGCTAATTTGATTATGGACTCTCACGTGGAGGAGCATGCCCAGTTGTACAAAACACTGCGGGGGGAAAGTGGATATTTCTCACATCTGGAATGGTACACACCCGGTGATGGAGAACCGTACCATGTGGAGACAAAAGCGAGAAGTATCCTCTGAGATATTGCCAAGAGGACATTTGCTTGTGCAATTTAAATATGACTATGCTAAGAAATCTGGGCAGGAAGCATGTTGGGTGTTGCAGCAGAATGCACCCAGAGACAATCCATATCCCATTTGCTTCTGTGCCAATGAACCTGAGTATGTTTGCATCAGGGAATATTACAATACATTCTTTCCGGCCACCCAGAGAACAACCAGAAATGTATGAAGCTGGGTATCCCATAATAGGGTACATATATCCTCCAGAATGGTGTTTCCAAATAGGGCCAGATAGAGACACACACAAGAAGAAGGGTGTTACTCAAGCAAATTTAATTGGACGTCATACATATAACACAATTGACACAGAGGGACACTCAAATTATCTATACAACAGATAGGAAACTCACGACGTCAACAAGAGAGAGTAATTGAAGATGAGTCTGGTGGGACGCAGAGTGTGCTGGAGACGACAAGACGAATGAGGCGAATGATGTTGGAATTAGCAAAGGGAACACTACACCTATCACCATTCATGTTAGAGAGAGGGATACCAGGTGTGTTGTGAGAGAGTGTGTTACACATGGGTTCCACCAACAATAACAGGAATGTGTTATTTGGCTAAACTGGTCCCAATACAGAGACTAAGGGGAGAAGACACAAACACAGACACAGAACTGCACCCTAGGTACCCACTGGTGTTTGAAAGACCGAAAAGAGAGAGTTGTTTGCGAAAATGGATCGAATATGGACATGGCTGCCAGCATGGACTGGATGGGGAGGAGAGATGATGAGGAGATGAACAGCTATGTCAATCTGATGGATGAGATCCTGAATAGAACCAGTATGGATATCCAGTTGCTGAATCTGGAAATGCGAGAGATACGAAAGGTGCAGATGATACATGATATGGCGCTTGAGCAGATCAGTGCAGCATTGAATGGATTGTGTGAAATGACGATGCACTATGAATGTTGCACCTTCATCAGAAACACTACACACGAACACACGAAGTCCCAGATTATTACCAGGTAATTCAAGACCACCAGGAGAAAGTAGCACAGTTGCAGGTCAGCTAGAAGGATTGCTGCCCCGAAGGCTGGAATCCGCTCCGTGGGTTCGGAGCAATGGAGAGAATGGTTTGGATCAATTCCTGAGATTTATCTCACAGATTGGATCCATGATACTCATGTAGTGGTGGTCTTGATCATAGGGATACTGATATACCGCATAGGGCTATGACTCCATTGTGGCCACTATGCAAGGCAGCACTGACACCCACACAAACACAGAAGATACCACTGATAATTCCGCAGGGAATGTTCCCAGCGAACGAGAAGTCCCCCCAATATTCAGGAATTCAGAATAGTGGAGTGTAATGGCTACAAGTGCCAGGAAAAAGATACTGACACTTGAGCCAAGGGGGGAATGAAGGAGAACCAGGCTGAAAGATGGTTGCTACCATAAGCCAGGCAGCCATCTTGTCCAGAATATTGGTTCACCAAGTAAATAGAATAGATTTCATTTAGAAGAAAAGAGCTGAGCTCACGTAGAATTTAAGGAATGCGTGGTAGATTAGAAAAGCTAACAAGAAACCCAGGCAGGATCCGGCCAGCTCTTGGCATAAGGGACATAAGAAGATTTATGAATGA
Source organism: Leptobrachium leishanense (assembly GCA_009667805.1). Taxonomy (NCBI): domain Eukaryota; kingdom Metazoa; phylum Chordata; class Amphibia; order Anura; family Megophryidae; genus Leptobrachium; species Leptobrachium leishanense. Next base: position 20,397 of record RXON01004271.1, on the reverse strand, counting down.
AACAAGGTCAGGATGCCAGGCCAGAGAACAAAGGGAGCACAGAAACCAGACTAGGTCTCTGGCTATCTGAATAAACAAAGCCAACAGGGAGGGAGGTGCTGGCCGGAGAAAGACAGCACAAACAAATCACATACTGTCAAACTAACATGAAGTGTATCAATTTAGAGTAAAATGTGGAATGTTCTTTGTGTTTATGCTAATGATGGGAGGTATTAACCCACGTGGGGAAGAATAACGTGTCAGCGGAGGTGGGCTAATTGGGATGTACCTAATTACGTATTTTTGAGTATAAGACCCCTTGCACGGGTGAAAGAGGGGCTCACTCTTTGCGATTCAATCCTGTGTGAGCACTGTGTGACGACACAATAAAGATCTTGCCTTTCTAAAGAGACTCGTGTTTGGACAATCCTTGCTTGTGTCTGGTCCGGCGCCGTTAATGAAGTGAACCTGATTGACTCCGGTAACAGGATGAAAACTGAATAAATAGGAAAGTGGAGTAGGAAGGGAGGAGAGGGGTCAGGATGGAACAAAGGATGCACGTTACAGCCTTAGGTAAAGGCCCGGGGGTACCATTAAATATGGAATTGAGGTACAGTATCATGAACAAGGTTTCTGTACAATATGATATAAAGATGATTCTTCTAATTATGATTTGAAAGCTTTTCTTAATATCACTACAAGCTCTATTTCTCTTTGGTTCAGCTTATTAGTTCTGAACCTAGCAACCAGTTGTTGTATCACAACATAATAACGGAACCCAGGTGCCAGAGGCAGAGCTACAAAAGAAACAGAACCAATGAGAATGATGTCATAGGGTAGAGAGCATTGTACAGGTCACTATGGTTACGGATTGTGATGCAACTGGGCAGGGCTTTGTAAACACAGACAAAAGTGCCATCAGCAGCACTGTAAAGAGGAGCCTGATCAAGTGCAAGACGGGTGAGACCTGTGGGCTTCAACTGATTGGATTAATAGATATTAGTAATGGCTACTAACTATAACCTCTTAGCGCCCAGAGGGAGGGGCAGTCCTTCATGCCATGGCTTCCTAGAGATTTTTCCCAAAGGGTTTTTTTTCTCTCCTCCGAGCTGATGGACGACTCTTCGTGAGTCCAGAGGTTTCAAATTAGTCCAGGCCTGTAGGTGGCCTATCTACTTAACAGGTTTAATTTCTTCAAGACTAATTGTTAGTAGCAAAATCTAATAATTTTATTCTAAATCAAGAAAATTACGTACTGTCCATTTATATTTAAATCTCATTTTGTAATTTGGATGTTGAGTCTCCAGCTGGGAGATATTAAGAGATAAAGGGGCGTCCTGAGACTCCAATACAGGGGATGGTTGATGCTTGTGTGAAGTGAATGTCTTTCTTGTAGGTCGAAATAGTGGACTGACCCGCGGTGGAGGTGGGTGGTCAGCCGACAGAGGAGATCGCCGGACCCCATAATGGAGTTAATGGCTGAGCCCTCTGATGAAGGCAATGGCCTGATCCTTGGATACTCGCGGATGGCCTGAACCTTCTGTGGAGTGTATGGTCTGAGTGTCGGTTTAGTAGGTGGTCTGGCCCTCATATGAGATGGTCAGCCCATCTGTTGTGGATGATTGCCTGACCTTGTTGATGGAGGGGATGGACTTTCCTCATATTGAATATAAATGGAAAACAAAGTTAAAATAAATCTTATGAAAATCAAGGTAAAAATATTTATAAAAATCAAAATGAATAAATAAAATATAAGTTTGACCTTTCATTTTTTGTCGTTTTTATTCTATTCCTATTGGGTAAATGCCGGACACTTTGATACTACAATGACCAAATCAATCTGCTGCTAGTCTCATAACAACACACGTAACCCCTTTACTGACAGATATTTTTTTTCACAATTTACATTTTTTAAACTAACAGATTCCCTCTGTTGTTTTTTTTTTTTCTGTTTCTAAAATTTCTTTGCTAAACGGTGACCTTCAATGTGCTGAGAGCGGCAGAATAGGCTAAATTCATTAAAACGCTTTGTGGTTATAGAATAGAGCTAAGAGGTCTCCCAGTGACTTCTCCAATTGCAACGCATGAGATGCCATGAGAAGTTCCGTAAGGTCACCTACAGCCACTGGTTGGGTCATATTTGCAGGTTCCCCATTTAAAGTTCAGTATTGCTAATCAAGTCCTAATATCGAGGGGTATCTCTTTTGGTTTTATATTCAAGGTCTTTATTTAAAAAAAACGTCAGCAAAACATGACAACGCAAAGAAAGAATGGCCGCACAGGGTCAAATATTAAGAGTCAGAAAAGATATACTTAGCAGTACAGTAATTAATAATAAAATAAAAAATTAAAGGGGAGTGGGGAACTGGGCAGGAAAGGGAAACAAATGTGACTCTCCCCACTCTCACCCGAAAGCCCAACGGACTACGGGAGGCCTAGGAGGGGAATAGTCACGAGGCCAGGGCACTCAGGGACACGCCTCTAGACTCGAGAGCATGGCCTTTCCAATGATACCAAACATGACTATGTTTCATGTAAAATAAAGAAAACGTTTTTAAAAATAATAATAAATAAATAAAAATGTATTTAATTTAAAATTTATTAATGCAGCACTCTTGTTTACTTATCAATTATAATTTGAACAATAGTGCTGCATGATATAAAAATGACATTGTTTTTTTAATCTAAAATAGCATATTTACTCAGAAATATTACAGTAACGAGTTCCCTTTTCTATTTTTTTTAGAAAGAGTACCCCACAGAATATATAAACGTAACGGCTCGGATGATAAAACGTGAAAAAATTACTTTAGACGAGTGAAATTTTAATGGGAATTCACGTTTCTTTCACATTTTTTAAAACTGAAAAAGAGAAATTAACTGTTTTTCTCGTAAGACATTGCTGACACAAATATATGTATTTTATTACAGTAATAGCTAAGAGTTCTATGTCATTCACACTAAAATACAATGCAGAGCTTTGATAATAGCAAAAGTTACTATTTTCACATAGTTTTTCGATTTTTTTTCATATTAAAATATATTTTATATATAAATCTTTGAGGGAAAACGAAAGCCCTATTTCTCCTGAACAAAATGATATAGTAAGGGTGGGTGCACTTAATATGAAAGAGGTAAATTATGGTTGACCAGGCGAATAGCTGAAATTCTACTTTTAGAAGTGTTCCGAACTTGTAAAATTGCCCCTGTTCTAAGGGTTAATCTAATTCTCATTCATTATTGTCACACTCTATGGAATCTGTTGATGCTATATAAATCATGATAATATTAATTGTTGGTTTACAAGCTTCTAACTATCAATATCTCTTGATTTATATAATGTTCATTTTAAGGGTGGTAATCTAATACAGTGAGCTGTACAGGCTGCACGGTTTATTCTGTTTTTATTTATTATATTTTTTCTTTTTGTCCTCTGTTAGAAACCTATTTTCCAACAAGCTTTTTGGGTTTCTACTCCTATGAATAACCAATAACTGACAATCGGATCCCAGAGGTTGAGTGACCCTTTTACCCTGATCTTAACAGCTGAGATTAATCCTATACGGTTAAATTAAAATTATTTTGACACTCTATATTTAAATTTCAATTAATAAAAAATAGAAAAAATCAATAATTAAGATTAACGTAATGAGCTGTATATGTTACATTGTAACCGGAATCAGACGGGTTCACTTGGGACGAGGCCGGACTGGACACGAGCAAGGATTGTCTGAACACGAGTCTCTTCAGGAAAGGCAAACTTTATTGTGATATCAGAACAGATGCTCAAACAGGATTCAATCGCAAAGAATGAGCCCCGAGTCCCTCGTGACATCCAATCTTATACCCCAAATACATAATTAGGTACATCCCAATTAGCCCACCTCCCGATGACACTCTCCCACCCCACGTGGGTTAATACCTCCCTTAGTCTAATACAAAAGACATTTCATTAATTGGCCGTAAATTGGCAAACTTTGTGTTAGTTTCAGTAAATCATGATTAGTTGCTCTTACTGTTCCGGGCTGCGTCCCTTTCCCTAGCGTCTCCAATTATTTGTTACAGATGGCACCTGGTCTGATCTCTATACTCCTTTGTATTTTCTGCGGGCCCCAACGACCTTGGAGTATCTACTTCTCTTCTCTCCTCCGTGCCAGGAACAGCAGAGATCTTTCTCAGGGCTTTAATTGCTTTTTCTGCTACTCTAGCACATTCCTAAGTTTCTACGTATATTTCATTCTAGTTTCAGCTACAAACTTGCCTAGTTATTTTCAAGTGAACCAATATTCTGAACAAGATGGTCACCTGCTTATAATGGCGGCCATCTTCCAGTCTATTTCCACTTCAACATAACCAACTTCAATAACATTAGTGAACTTAGATCCAATGGGTGGTGCGTGGATGGGGAACATGATTATAAATATATGTGGAGGGTCGCAGTGAATGGTTCCTTATCAGAGTTTTGGTTGGAGATATTATGAGGAGAACTGTATCTGTCCCGTAAGGAAGAGCAGGACAGGAAGGGGCGTTTATGTAAAGAAGGATGAAAACTGAATAAATAGGAAAGTGGAGTAGGAAGGGAGGAGAGGGGTCAGGATGGAACAAAGGATGCACGTTACAGCCTTAGGTAAAGGCCCGGGGGTACCATTAAATATGGAATTGAGGTACAGTATCATGTACAAGGTTTCTGTACAATATGATATAAAGATGATCTTCTAATTATGATTTGAAGCTTTTCTTAATATCACTACAAGCCTCCATTCTCTTTGGTTCAGCTTATTAGTTCTGAACCTAGCAACCAGTTGTTGTATCACAACATAATAACGGAACCCAGGTGCCAGAGGCAGAGCTACAAAAGAACAGAACCAATGAGAATGATGTCATAGGGTAAAGAGCATTGTACAGGTCACTATGGTTACGGATTGTGATGCAACTGGGCAGGGCTTTGTAAACACAGACAAAGTGCCATCAAGCAGCACTGTAAAGAGGAGCCTGATCAAGTGCAAGACGGGTGAGACCTGTGGGCTTCAACTGATGGATTAATAGATATAGTAATGGCTTACTAACTATAACCTCTTAGCGCCCAGAGGGAGGGGCAGTCCTTCATGCCATGGCTTCCTAGAGATTTTTCCCAAAGGGTTTTTTTTCTCTCCTCCGAGCTGATGGACGACTCTTCGTGAGTCCAGAGGTTTCAAATAGTCCAGGCCTGTAGGTGGCCTATCTACTTAACAGGTTTAATTCTTCAAGACTAATTGTTAGTAGCAAAATCTAATAATTTTATTCTAAATCAAGAAAATTACGTTACTGTTCCATTTATATTTAAATCTCATTTTGTAATTTGGATGTTGAGTCTCCAGCTGGGAGATATTAAGAGATAAAGGGGGCGTCCTGAGACTCCAATACAGGGGATGGTTGATGCTTGTGTGAAGTGAATGTCTTTCTTGTAGGTCGAAATAGTGGACTGACCCGCGGTGGAGGTGGGTGGTCAGCCGACAGAGGAGATCGCCGGACCCCATAATGGAGTTAATGGCTGAGCCCTCTGATGAAGGCAATGGCCTGATCCTTGGATACCTCGGATGGCCTGAACCTTCTGTGGAGTGTATGGTCTGAGTGTCGGTTTAGTAGGTGGTCTGGCCCTCATATGAGATGGTCAGCCCATCTGTTGTGGATGATTGCCTGACCTTGTTGATGGAGGGGATGGACTTTCCTCATATTGAATATAAATGGAAAACAAAGTTAAAATAAATCTTATGAAAATTAAGGTAAAAATATTTATAAAAATCAAAATGAATAAATAAAATTAAGTTTGACCTTTCATTTTTTGTCGTTTTATTCTATTCCTATTGGGTAAATGCCGGACACTTTGATACTACAATGACCAAATCATCTGCTGCTAGTCTCATAACAACACACGTAACCCCTTTACTGACAGATATTTTTTTTCACAATTTACATTTTTTAAACTAACAGATTCCCTCTGTTTTGTTGTTTTTTTTCTGTTTCTAAAATTTCTTTGCTAAACGGTGACCTTCAATGTGCTGAGAGCGGCAGAATAGGCTAAATTCAATTAAAACGCTTTGGTGGTTATAGAATAGAGCTAAGAGGTCTCCCAGTGACTTCTCCAATTGCAACGCATGAGATGCCATGAGAAGTTCCGTAAGGTCACCTACAGCCACTGGTTGGGTCATATTTGCAGGTTCCCCATTTAAAGTTCAGTATTGCTAATCAAGTCCTAATATCGAGGGGTATCTCTTTTGGTTTTATATTCAAGGTCTTTATTTAAAAAAACCGTCAGCAAAACATGACAACGCAAAGAAAGAATGGCCGCACAGGGTCAAATATTAAGAGTCAGAAAAGATATACTTAGCAGTACAGTAATTAATAATAAAATAAAAAAATGAAATTAAAGGGAGTGGGGAACTGGGCAGGAAAGGGAAACAAATGTGACTCTCCCCACTCTCACCCGAAAGCCCAACGGACTACGGGAGGCCTAGGAGAGGAATAGTCACGAGGCCAGGGCACTCAGGGACACGGCCTCTAGACTCGAGAGCATGGCCTTTTCAATTAATACCAAACATGACTATGTTTCCATGTAAAATAAAGAAAACGTTTTTAAAAATAATAATAAATAAATAAAAATGTATTTAATTTAAAATTTATTAATGCAGCACTCTTGTTTACTTATTGTAACGGGGAGCCCCCTATAGGGTGAGGGGGAACCCCCAATCTGCAGAGATGAAGCCTTAAGGACAGGTATACAGCTTCCAGGGAACAAACCAAGATATTAACAGAAACTAGAAAGATCCCTAAGCCCTGACTGAGATCCTTGAAAGATGGTCTCGAAATACTACTAGGCTAGGTTTGCAAGATGAATAAAACATAAACCAGACAGACAATAAATGCAGGTATACAGATTCCAGGGAACAAACCAAGATATTAACAGAAACTAGAAAGATCCCTAAGCCCTGACTGAGATCCTTGAAAGGTGGTCTCGAGATACTAACTAGGCTAGGCCTGCATGACGAACAAAACATAAACCAAACATACGATGAATGCAGACATACAGATTCCTAAGCACGGTACAGTACAGGGGATAGACAGAAGAGAGATCCAAATACAAGAGCCAAAGGTCATACACGGAATATCAAAACTAGAGGGGTCAGACAAGAGAGGGATCCTAAATACATGAGCCAGAGGTCATACACAGCAAATCAAAGTAAACCAGCATACAGGGACTAGGCAAGAAAGACTATCCTGGTCCAAGGATCAAGGGGAGTCCTGGTCGTACTTATAGGGCAGAACAGGTCATGTGACCGCAGGCCAATAAGCCCAACAGATGGCCTGCAGGCTGAAAACAAAAATAAACAGGAATCCCTGCTACCACCAGCAGGGGGCAAGGCCAAGACGTGACATAACCCCCTCCCTTACGGGTGACCTCCTGGGCACCCAAGAAAGAAAACATGGATGGCATGAAAACGGACAAGACCAGTCACCAGTACCCATTGGAACCCACTCAGACTCAGAGTAGTCAGCATGTGCCTGAGCAAGCAAAGCTCTTTCGTAAACCTCCAGGTCCTCTCTGCAGATCACTGCACCATTAGAGGCCCGTACACAACCCTCGGCAACCGGGCTAGGGTCTCGTACCCGAGGGTCCGACGGCATGAGTACTTGGACCTTGAACGGAGTGAATCATCAGTCCCAGGTTGTTTATGGTTAGTCCTCTTGCGTCTCCTGGACCGTGATCTAGGAGTTCCGTCCACACCATGGGACATAGAGGTATTAGAGGTACTGCCAGATCCAGTGACGGTAGTCGTGCCCCGAGATTGTATATTACAACCCACAGTGGAACCACTAGACACAGTGGACTTACTGTCTACCCCAGAGACAATGACCTTGCCATTAAACGTGGCCCCGACCGATACAGTACAGGGTGTGTGCATGACTGGTACACTCTCGGGATATGGGACATCACCAGGACATGGTACAGTTGGCGCCACAACAGTCTTACACCTCTCCCCAGGAGGAGTATATTGTGGATCATCTGAATCAGAGTCTTCCAACAGCCCTTTCAGAATGTCAGGGTGTCTCTGGAGCACTACCCAGTGCCTCTCACGCATCCAAAGCCAGAAGGCGTCCGTATATATTCCGTGGGAACACAATGTGATTTAGGGATCTCAATACCCTTTAAACCACCAGCTTGCTGAATTTCCTGATTACTGTGCGGAGTAAGGCAACCTCGGACTTAGAGGGTGTAGTATCAATGGAACCAGAACAAAGTGTGGCAGTTTCAGAACCAGATTGGCTAGGGTTGATCACCTTTTCTTGTCTTCTCTTAGAGCAAGACATAGACTTTGTGACCACCTCACAAGGCTTGACAATGGTGGGGACAACACTGGACTCACTGTGGGGCAAGGGCACAGTGGTCTCATGTGCCAATCCAGGCACATCGGCCTCATAACAAAACGTGGTCACAGCTGTCTCGTCTAACCTGGGTACAGCTGTCATTGCTGACGTACAGCTTGTCCGGACACCACTGGCAAGGTACCAGCCTCAGGCATCACGAATGACATATTGTCAGTACCCGACATGGCTGGCTTCTCATTACCAGTACCCGACATGGCTGGCTTCGTGCCAGGGGAAGCAGACATGGCTGGCTTCGTGCCAGGGGAAGCGGACATGGCTGGCTTTTCATTGCCAGTGGGAACAGACATGGCTGGCTTCGTGCCAGTGGATACAGACATGGCTGGCTTCGTGCCAGGAGGAAGCAGACATGGCTGGCTTCGTGCCAGTGGATACAGACATGGCTGGCTTCGTGCCAGGGGAAGTAGACATTGGCTGGCTTCGTGCCAGGGGAAGCAGACATGGCTGGCTTCGTGCCAGGGGAAGCGGACATGGCTGGCTTTTCATTCCAGTGGGAACAGACATGGCTGGCTTCGTGCCAGTGGATACAGACATGGCTGGCTTCGTGCCAGAGGAAGCAGACATGGCTGGCTTCGTGCCAGTGGATACAGACATGGCTGGCTTCGTGCCAGGGGAAGCAGACATGGCTGGCTTCGTGCCAGGGGAAGCGGACATGGCTGGCTTTTCATTGCCAGTGGGAAGACATGGCTGGCTTCGTGCCAGTGGATACAGACATGGCTGGCTTCGTGCCAGAGGAAGCAGACATGGCTGGCTTCGTGCCAGTGGATACAGACATGGCTGGCTTCGTGCCAGGGGAAGTAGACATGGCTGGCTTCGTGCCAGGGGAAGCAGACATGGCTGGCTTCGTGCCAGGGGAAGCGGACATGGCTGGCTTTTCATTGCCAGTGGGAACAGACATGGCTGGCTTCGTGCCAGTGGATACAGACATGGCTGGCTTCGTGCCAGAGGAAGCAGACATGGCTGGCTTCGTGCCAGTGGATACAGACATGGCTGGCTTCGTGCCAGGGGAAGCAGACATGGCTGGCTTTGTGCCAGTGGATACAGACATGGCTGGCTTCGTGCCAGTGGATACAGACATGGCTGGCTTCATGCCAGTAGATACAGACATGGCTGGCACTTCCTTGCCAGTGGGAACAGGCATGGCTGGCTTTTCATTACCAGTGAGAACAGGCATGGCTGGCAGCGTGCCAGTAGATACAGACATGGCTGGCTTCATGCCAGTAGATACAGACATGGCTGGCTTCATGCCAGTAGATACAGACATGGCTGGCTTTTTGCCAGGGGAAGCGGACATGGCTGGCTTTTCATTGCCAGTGGGAACAGACATGGCTGGCTTCGTGCCAGTAGCTACAGACATGGCTGGCATTTCATTACCAGTAAGAACAGCCATGGCTGGCAGCGTGCCAGTGGATACAGACATGGCTGGCTTCGTGCCAATAGATACAGACATGGCTGGCTTCATGCCAGTAGATACAGACATGGCTGGCTTTTTGCCAGGGGAAGCGGACATGGCTGGCTTTTCATTGCCAGTGGGAACAGACATGGCTGGCTTCGTGCCAGTAGCTACAGACATGGCTGGCATTTCATTACCAGTAAGAACAGGCATGGCTGGCAGCGTGCCAGTGGATACAGACATGGCTGGCATTTCACCGCCATTGGGAACAGGCATGGCTGGCTTTTCATTACCAGTGATAACAGGCATGGCTGGCCAGCGTGCCAGTGGATACAGACATGGCTGGCTTCGTGCCAGTAGAAACAGACATGGCTGGCATTTCATTGCGCAGTGGGAACAGGCATGGCTGGCTTTTCATTACCAGTGAGAACAGGCATGGCTGGCAGCGTGCCAGTAGATACAGACATGGCTGGCATCGTGCAATAGATACAGACATGGCTGGCATCTCATTGCCAGTGGGAACAGGCATGGCTGGCTTTTCATTACCAGTAAGAACAGGCATGGCTGGCATCGTGCCGGTGGATACAGACATGACTGGCTTCGTGCCAGTAGATACAGACATGGCTGGCATCGTGCCAGTAGATACAGACATGGCTGGCATCGTGCCAATAGATACAGACATGGCTGGCATCGTGCCAATAGATACAGACATGGCTGGCATCTCATTGCCAGTGGGAACAGGCATGGCTGGCTTTTCATTACCAGTAAGAACAGGCATGGCTGGCAGCGTGCCAGTGGATACAGACATGGCTGGCATTTCATTGCCAGTGGGAACAGGCATGGCTGGCTTTTCATTACCAGTGAGAACAGGCATGGCTGGCAGCGTGCCAGTGGATACAGACATGGCTGGCTTCGTGCCGTAGATACAGACATGGCTGCATTTCATTGCCAGTGGAACAGGCATGGCTGGCTTTTCATTACCAGTAAGAACAGGCATGGCTGGCAGCGTGCCAGTGGATACAGACATGGCTGGCATTTCATTGCCAGTGGGAACAGGCATGGCTGACTTTTCATTACCAGTGAGAACAGGCATGGCTGGCAGCGTGCCAGTGGATACAGACATGGCTGGCTTCGTGCCAGTAGATACAGACATGGCTGGCATTTCATTGCCAGTGGGAACAGGCATGGCTGGCTTTTCATTACCAGTGAGAACAGGCATGGCTGGCAGCGTGCCAGTGGATACAGACATGGCTGGCATCATGCCAGTGGATACAGACATGGCTGGCATCGTGCCGGTGGATACAGACATGGCTGGCATCGTGCCAGTAGATACAGACATGGCTGGCATTGTACCAGTAGATACAGACATGGCTGGCAGCGTGCCAGTGGATACAGACATGGCTGGCATTTCATTGCCAGTGGGAACAGGCATGGCTGGCTTTTCATTACCAGTGAGAACAGGCATGGCTGGCAGCGTGCCAGTGGATACAGACATGGCTGGCATCATGCCAGTGGATACAGACATGGCTGACATCGTGCCAGGGGAAGCAGACATGGCTGGCATCGTGTCAGTAGATACAGACATGGCTGGCATTTCATTGCCAGTGGGAACAGGCATAGCTGCAGCGTGCCAGTGGATATAGACCTGGCTGGCAGTGTTCCAGTGGATATAGACATGGCTGGCAGCGTGCCAGTGGATACAAACGTGGCTGGCAGCGTGCCAGTGGATACAGACATAGCTGGTAGCGTGCTAGTGAATACAGACATGGCTGGCAGCGTGCCAGTGGATAAAGACATGGCTGGCAGCGTACTAGTGGATACAGACATGGCTGGCATAGCATTCCCAACCGGAGACACTGAAACCTCACTGGGAGACGAGGGCATAGTGATCCCATGATTCACCAGATTTGAGGTAGCTATTCTGCCAGTCTGGATGCCTATGGAGGACACACCAGTACCTCCATAGCGATACCTGGATATATGGTTCCCCTGCCATTGCTTAACAGGTTTTAATACACAATGCTCAATAGTGTGATTTGGATCTGCACAATAAAAACAGAGACCATACAACCTGCGTCTTTCCTTCTCATACGTGGATTTGCAAGTAGTGCAGGGTGGTGCTGCATCGTTAGCTGCAGCAGGTGATAGGCTCAGAGCCTCCATTAACCTCTGCAGCTCTTTCAGCATAGCAAGCACCAAGTTCAATATAGCTTCATACATATGAGACATACCTGCCAGCTTCTATTCTGGGACCAGGATAATGTAACGGGGAGCCCCCTATAGGGTGAGGGGGACCCCCAATCTGCAGAGATGAAGCCTTAAGGACAGGTATACAGCTTCCAGGGAACAAACCAAGATATTAACAGAAACTAGAAAGATCCCTAAGCCCTGACTGAGATCCTTGAAAGATGGTCTCGAAATACTACCTAGGCTAGGTTTGCAAGATGAATAAAACATAAACCAGACAGACAATAAATGCAGGTATACAGATTCCAGGGAACAAACCAAGATATTAACAGAAACTAGAAAGATCCCTAAGCCCTGACTGAGATCCTTGAAAGGTGGTCTCGAGATACTAACTAGGCTAGGCCTGCATGACGAACAAAACATAAACCAAACATACGATGAATGCAGACATACAGATTCCAGGGAACAAACCAAGATTTTAACAGAAACTAGAAAGATCCCTAAGCCCTGACTGAGATCCTTGAAAGGTGGTCTCGAAATACTAACTAGGCTAGGCCTGCAAGACGAACAAAACATAAACCAGACATACGATGAATGCAGACATACAGATTCCTAAGCACGGTACAGTACAGGGGATAGACAGAAGAGAGATCCAAATACAAGAGCCAAAGGTCATACACGGAATATCAAAACTAGAGGGGTCAGACAAGAGAGGGATCCTAAATACATGAGCCAGAGGTCATACACAGCAAATCAAAGTAAACCAGCATACAGGGACTAGGCAAGAAAGACTATCCTGGTCCAAGGATCAAGGGGAGTCCTGGTCGTACTTATAGGGCAGAACAGGTCATGTGACCGCAGGCCAATAAGCCCAACAGATGGCCTGCAGGCTGAAAACAAAAATAAACAGGAATCCCTGCTACCACCAGCAGGGGGCAAGGCCAAGACGTGACACTTATCAATTATAATTTGAACAATAGTGCTGCATGATATAAAAATGACATTTTTTTTTAATCTAAAATAGCATATTTACTCAGAAATATTACAGTAACGAGTTCCCTTTTCTATTTTTTTAGAAAGAGTACCCCACAGAATATATAAACGTAACGGTTCGGATGATAAAACGTGAAAAAATTACTTTAGACGAGTGAAATTTTAATGGGAATTCACGTTTCTTTCACATTTTTTAAAACTGAAAAAGAGAAATTAACTGTTTTTCTCGTAAGACATTGCTGAACACAAATATATGTATTTTATTACAGTAATAGCTAAGAGTTCTATGTCATTCACACTTAAAATACAATGCAGAGCTTTGATAATAGCAAAAGTTACTATTTTCACATAGTTTTTAGATTTTTTTTCATATTAAAATATATTTTATATATAAATCTTTGAGGGAAAACGAAAGCCCTATTTCTCCTGAACAAAATGATATAGTAAGGGTGGGTGCACTTAATATGAAAGAGGTAAATTATTGGTTGACCAGGCGAATAGCTGAAATTCTACTTTTAGAAGTGTTCCGAACTTGTAAAATTGCCCCTGTTCTTAAGGGTTAATCTAATTCTACATTCATTATTGTCACACTCTACGGAATCTGTTGATGCTATATAAATCATGATAATATTAATTGTTGGTTTACAAGCTTCTAACTATCAATATCTCTTGATTTATATAATGTTCATTTTAAGGGTGGTAATCTAATACAGTGAGCTGTATAGGCTGCACGGTTTATTCAGTTTTTATTTATTATATTTTTTCTTTTTGTCCTCTGTTAGAGACCTATTTTCCAACAAGCTTTTTGGGTTTCTACTCCTATGAATAACCAATAACTGACAATCGGATCCCAGAGGTTGAGTGACCCTTTTACCCTGATCTTAACAGCTGAGATTAATCCTATACGGTTAAATTAAAATTATTTTGACACTCTATATTTAAATTTCAATTAATAAAAAATAGAAAAAATCAATAATTAAGATTAACGTAATGAGCTGTATATGTTACATTGTACCCGGAATCAGACGGGTTCACTCGGGACGAGACCGGACCGGACACGAGCAAGGATTGTCTGAACACGAGTCTCTTCAGGAAAGGCAAACTTTATTGTGATATCAGAACAGATGCTCAAACAGGATTCAATCGCAAAGAATGAGCCCCGAGTCCCTCGTGACATCCAATCTTATACCCCAAATACATAATTAGGTACATCCCAATTAGCCCACCTCCCGATGACACTCTCCCACCCCACGTGGGTTAATACCTCCCTTAGTCTAATACAAAAGACATTTCATTAATTGGCCGTAAATTGGCAAACTTTGTGTTAGTTTCAGTAATCATGATTAGTTGCTCTTACTGTTCCGGGCTGCGTCCCTTTCCCTAGCGTCTCCAATTATTTGTTACAGATGGCACCTGGTCTGATCTCTATACTCCTTTGTATTTCTGCGGGCCCCAACGACCTTGGAGTATCTACTTCTCTTCTCTCCTCCGTGCCAGGAACAGCAGAGATCTTTCTCAGGGCTTTAATTGCTTTTTCTGCTACTCTAGCACATTCCTAAGTTTCTACGTATATTTCATTCTAGTTTCAGCTACAAACTTGCCTAGTTATTTTCAAGTGAACCAATATTCTGAACAAGATGGTCACCTGGCTTATAATGGCGGCCATCTTCCAGTCTATTTCCACTTCAACATAACCAACTTCAATAACATTAGTGAACTTATGGATCCAATGGGTGGGGGGTGGATGGGGAACATGATTATATAATATATGTGGAGGGTCGCAGTGAATGGTCCTTATCAGAGTTATGGTTGAGATATTATGAGGAGAACTGTATCTGTCCCGTAAGGAAGAGCAGGAAGGGGCGGTTATGTAAAGAAGGATGAAAACTGAATAAATAGGAAAGTGGAGTAGGAAGGGAGAGAGGGTCAGGATGGAACAAAGGATGCACGTTACAGCCTTAGGTAAAGGCCCGGGGGTACCATTAAATATGGAATTGAGGTACAGTATCATAAACAAGGTTTCTGTACAATATGATATAAAGATGATCTTCTAATTATGATTTGAAGCTTTTCTTAATATCACTACAAGCCTCCATTCTCTTTGGTTCAGCTTATTCGTTCTGAACCTAGCAACCAGTTGTTGTATCACAACATAATAACGGAACCCAGGTGCCAGAGGCAGAGCTACAAAAGAACAGAACCAATGAGAATGATGTCATAGGGTAGAGAGCATTGTACAGGTCACTATGGTTACGAATTGTGATGCAACTGGGCAGGGCTTTGTAAACACAGACAAAGTGCCATCAAGCAGCACTGTAAAGAGGAGCCTGATCAAGTGCAAGACGGGTGAGACCTGTGGGCTTCAACTGATGGATTAATAGATATAGTAATGGCTACTAACTATAACCTCTTAGCGCCCAGAGGGAGGGGCAGTCCTTCATGCCATGGCTTCCTAGAGATTTTTCCCAAAGGTTTTTTTTCTCTCCTCCGAGCTGGATGGACGACTCTTCGTGAGTCCAGCGGTTTCAAATAGTCCAGGCCTGTAGGTGGCCTATCTACTTAACAGGTTTAATTCTTCAAGACTAATTGTTAGTAGCAAAATCTAATAATTTTATTCTAAATCAAGAAAATTACGTTACTGTTCCATTTATATTTAAATCTCATTTTGTAATTTGGATGTTGAGTCTCCAGCTGGGAGATATTAAGAGATAAAGGGGGCGTCCTGAGACTCCAATACAGGGGATGGTTGATGCTTGTGTGAAGTGAATGTCTTTCTTGTAGGTCGAAATAGTGGACTGACCCGCGGTGGAGGTGGGTGGTCAGCCGACAGAGGAGATCGCCGGACCCCATAATGGAGTTAATGGCTGAGCCCTCTGATGAAGGCAATGGCCTGATCCTTGGATACCTCGGATGGCCTGAACCTTCTGTGGAGTGTATGGTCTGAGTGTCGGTTTAGTAGGTGGTCTGGCCCTCATATGAGATGGTCAGCCCATCTGTTGTGGATGATTGCCTGACCTTGTTGATGGAGGGGATGGACTTTCCTCATATTGAATATAAATGGAAAACAAAGTTAAAATAAATCTTATGAAAATTAAGGTAAAAATATTTATAAAAATCAAAATGAATAAATAAAATTAAGTTTGACCTTTCATTTTTTGTCATTTTATTCTATTCCTATTGGGTAAATGCCGGACACTTTGATACTACAATGACCAAATCATCTGCTGCTAGTCTCATAACAACACACGTAACCCCTTTACTGACAGATATTTTTTTTCACAATTTACATTTTTTAAACTAACAGATTCCCTCTGTTTTTGTTTTTTTTCTGTTTCTAAAATTTCTTTGCTAAACGGTGACCTTCAATGTGCTGAGAGCGGCAGAATAGGCTAAATTCAATTAAAACGCTTTGGTGGTTATAGAATAGAGCTAAGAGGTCTCCCAGTGACTTCTCCAATTGCAACGCATGAGATGCCATGAGAAGTTCCGTAAGGTCACCTACAGTCACTGGTTGGGTCATATTTGCAGGTTCCCCATTTAAAGTTCAGTATTGCTA
Source organism: Leptobrachium leishanense (assembly GCA_009667805.1). Taxonomy (NCBI): domain Eukaryota; kingdom Metazoa; phylum Chordata; class Amphibia; order Anura; family Megophryidae; genus Leptobrachium; species Leptobrachium leishanense. Next base: position 3,868 of record RXON01004271.1, on the reverse strand, counting down.
ATCAAGTCCTAATATCGAGGGGTATCTCTTTTGGTTTTATATTCAAGGTCTTTATTTAAAAAAACCGTCAGCAAAACATGACAACGCAAAGAAAGAATGGCCGCACAGGGTCAAATATTAAGAGTCAGAAAAGATATACTTAGCAGTACAGTAATTAATAATAAAATAAAAAATTAAATTAAAGGGGAGTGGGGAACTGGGTAGGAAAGGGAAACAAATGTGACTCTCCCCACTCTCACCCGAAAGCCCAACGGACTACGGAGGCCTAGGAGGGGAATAGTCACGAGGCCAGGGCACTCAGGGACACGCCTCTAGACTCGAGAGCATGGCCTTTCCAATGATACCAAACATGACTATGTTTCATGTAAAATAAAGAAAACGTTTTTAAAAATAATAATAAATAAATAAAAATGTATTTAATTTAAAATTTATTAAGCAGCACTCTTGTTTACTTATCAATTATAATTTGAACAATAGTGCTGCATGATATAAAAATGACATGTTTTTTTTAATCTAAAATAGCATTATACTCAGAAATATTACAGTAACGAGTTCCCTTTTCTATTTTTTTAGAAAGAGTACCCCACAGAATATATAAACGTAACGGCTCGGATGATAAAACGTGAAAAAATTACTTTAGACGAGTGAAATTTTAATGGGAATTCACGTCTTTTCACATTTTTTAAAACTGAAAAAGAGAAATTAACTGTTTTTCTCGTAAGACATTGCTGAACACAAATATGTATTTTTATACAGTAATAGCTAAGAGTTCTATGTCATTCACACTTAAAATACAATGCAGAGCTTTGATAATAGCAAAAGTTACTATTTTCACATAGTTTTTAGATTTTTTTTCATATTAAAATATATTTTATATATAAATCTTTGAGGGAAAACGAAAGCCCTATTTCTCCTGAACAAAATGATATAGTAAGGGTGGGTGCACTTAATATGAAAGAGGTAAATTATGGTTGACCAGGCGAATAGCTGAAATTCTACTTTTAGAAGTGTTCCGAACTTGTAAAATTGCCCCTTTCTTAAGGGTTAATCTAATTCTCCATTCATTATTGTCACACTCTACGGAATCTGTTGATGCTCTATATAAATCATGATAATATTAATTGTTGGTTTACAAGCTTCTAACTATCAATATCTCTTGATTTATATAATGTTCATTTTAAGGGTGGTAATCTAATACAGTGAGCTGTATAGGCTGCACGGTTTATTCAGTTTTTATTTATTATATTTTTTCTTTTTGTCCTCTGTTAGAGACCTATTTTCCAACAAGCTTTTTGGGTTTCTACTCCTATGAATAACCAATAACTGACAATCGGATCCCAGAGGTTGAGTGACCCTTTTACCCTGATCTTAACAGCTGAGATTAATCCTATACGGTTAAATTAAAATTATTTTGACACTCTATATTTAAATTTCAATTAATAAAAAATAGAAAAAATCAATAATTAAGATTAACGTAATGAGCTGTTATATGTACATTGTACCCGGAATCAGACGGGTTCACTCGGGACGAGACCGGACCGGACACGAGCAAGGATTGTCTGAACACGAGTCTCTTCAGGAAAGGCAAACTTTATTGTGATATCAGAACAGATGCTCAAACAGGATTCAATCGCAAAGAATGAGCCCCGAGTCCCTCGTGACATCCAATCTTATACCCCAAATACATAATTAGGTACATCCCAATTAGCCCACCTCCCGATGACACTCTCCCACCCCACGTGGGTTAATACCTCCCTTAGTCTAATACAAAAGACATTTCATTAACCACTTCAATGCTAAGGACGCGCTCAGCGCGTCCTCAGCATTACCGCTGGTGTGCTGAGGACGCGCTGAGCGCGTCCTCAGCTTGGGGTCAGCGTTCGGCCGGGTTCCGGCCGATCGCTGGCCCCTCCGGTGCGGGCTGACATCCTGGATGTCAGCCCGGCATCCGGACCACCAGCCGCCATTATTAGGTGTCATCGCGGGGGCGCGATGACACCTAATTCAGGCGCCCCCCCGCATGTGCGGAGGAGGCGCCTGAAAGGAGGGGGGGGAGGTCCTTCGGACCTCTCTCCCTCCCGATCGGCGGCGCACAGGGGCTTAACCCAGGCATCATTTGGAAGGGCACAGGCCTGCCCTTCCAAATGATGCCTGGCGTTAACCCCTGGGGAGCTGGATCGCAAATCGGCGCTGAAAAGCGCCGATTCGTGATCCTTCCCGGGAGCTGGCCGACATCTTGGATGTCGGCCAAGCTTCGGGAACTCCCCCAGAGGACTGGCGTCATCGTGCGCAGCACGATGACGCCAGTCCTAGCGTTAACCCCTAACTGCCACCAAGTGTGGAGATAGGGAGTTCCAATGAACTCCCTATCTCCCGATCCGTGGCAGCTAGGGGTTAAATTTTGATATCGTTGGATCGGCCAGAGCATGGCCGTTCCAACGATACCAAACATGAAAGTTAAAAAATTTGTAAAAAAAAAAAAAAATTAAAAATAAAAATTAAAAAAAATTAAAAATAAAAATTAAAAAAAAAAAAAATAAACACATTTTTTTTATTTTTTTTGGTTTGTTAGTGTAGCAATATTGTTCCCATTTCAATTATAATGTGAACAATGATGCTGCACTAACGATTTTTGTATGCGGTGCGTTTGTTAAAAAATAGTGTAATTTCCCCAAAAAAAAAATGTAACGAGACCCCATCTCTAATTTTTTTAACAAGCGCACCCCATACAAGTATAACCGCAATTGCTCGCATGTTAAAATGTGGAAAAAAACACTTTACACATTGTAAATTATTAAAAATTCATATTTTATTGCATTTTTTGTTATAATATACAGACATGACATACGTATACATATAATAATGACATATTATGAATCTACCGAGTCTGACGGAAAGAACGATATATAATATGTCTGGGTCATATACTAAAATAAGCCTTAAAAACACGTTTAAACATGATGCGCAAAACAGGTAAAAAATGACCTCAGCACAGGGGCGGGAAAAGCCTCAGCAGCGAAAGGGTTAATTGGCCGTAAATTGGCAAACTTTGTGTTAGTTTCAGTAAATCATGATTAGTTGCTCTTACTGTTCCGGGCTGCGTCCCTTTTCGCTAGCGTCTCCAATTATTTGTTACAAGAGGCACCTGGTCTGATCTCTATACTCCTTTGTATTTCTGCGGGCCCCAACGACCTTGGAGTATCTACTTCTCTTCTCTCCTCCGTGCCAGGAAACAGAGAATCTTTCTCAGGGCTTTAATTGCTTTTTCTGCTACTCTAGCACATTCCTAAGTTTCTACGTATATTTCATTCTAGTTTCAGCTACAAACTTGCCTAGTTATTTTCAAGTGAACCAATATTCTGAACAAGATGGTCACCTGGCTTATAATGGCGGCCATCTTCCAGTCTATTTCACTTCAACATAACCAACTTCAACAACATTAGTGAACTTATGGATCCAATGGGTGGGGGTGTGGATGGGGAACATGATTATATAATATATGTGGAGGGTCGCAGTGAATGGTTCCTTATCAGAGTTATGGTTGGAGATATTATGAGGAGAACTGTATCTGTCCCGTAAGGAAGAGCAGGAAGGGGCGGTTATGTAAAGAAGGATGAAAACTGAATAAATAGGAAAGTGGAGTTAGGAAGGGAGGAGAGGGGTCAGGATGGAACAGGATGCACGTTACAGCCTTAGGTAAGGGCCCGGGGGTACCATTAAATATGGAATTGAGGTACAGTATCATGTACAAGGTTTCTGTACAATATGATATAAAGATGATCTTCTAATTATGATTTGAAGCTTTTCTTAATATCACTACAAGCCTCCATTCTTCTTTGGTTCAGCTTATTAGTTCTGAATCTAGCAA